>CM035230.1:79004471-79183215 GCA_020226215.1 Sindora glabra
TAAATATAGTCATTTTCAAATCTTGAAGTGTTGCAATAAAAGATGGCCAATTATTTCCTAACAATGCCCAAATAGCCATCTTATGTATATAAAAAAAATAATGAATCTTCTTATTCACATCTAACAATGGTTGCTTTAGATATCTCTCTCTCGAAGCAAAACTTCAAAGGATACCTCCTTGAAAGTCAGGGGCCTCATTTGGTATTAAAAAATGTTTATTTAATTTAAGAGATGTATGTTGCCTCACCATATTCCGAAATCAAAACACAGACTAGAGTCAATGAAACAGAGTATATAACAAATTGAAATGATCTTCATAACTACCAAAAACTATACTAAAACGATCCAAAACATGTTATAGATCAGGAAATTACTGATAAAACTTGTTATTGATTAAGGGGGCGATTGCACGCACCAACTTCGTCGGTCCTTCAATACCACCTTTGATCCAAATGCATCGTATCCCGTAATTGCAGAAAACCAAATGCAAAGGTTGGAATTCACTGGCAGGTTGAGGCTCAGCTGACGGCAATCGGCCCACTACAAATGATGTACGATATGTTCTATCAGTGCCACCCTCGCCGCAAGGATTTTGAGAGGGCTCTTCTTTTCGCGATCCTAGTTGGTTGTTTCCCTCCGCCAAGTGCCACGCTTAGTTACTATGGACGTTAACTTTTGTAAACAGACCTAAAAAATGTATATTTTTTAAATTTCTATAGGACGGAAAAAATAATATTTAGTAGATGACTTTGATGGTTAGAAAAGGGGAGGGGAAAAAAATAAAAAGGAAAAAAACTCCTTCTATGGGAAGCAAAATCGGAGTGGAAATGACTAATGCAATAAATCATCAGCCACAGCCCTGGCCACTACATCAATCTTACGTTAAACAAAAATTTTCCATAAAACTAAAAATTACTAAATCCACATTACTTGAAATTACAACGAAAGAAATTTGAATATTCGTACATCATCAATTTAGTACCTACTATCATGACAATATTACTATTTAGTACCTACTATCATGACAATATTACTTGGTGTACATACAAATTTCAAAGTAAATTATCGAAAAGTAACATAAATCAAATTGCAAAAGTTATTAGAATTGAGAAATGAAAAAATGGAAAACAAAAAACAAAACTTTTCATTCGCATACTTGATCAGCCTAGACGACAAAAGTCAAGGCCTATTTATTAATCTTGCTCAAATATGGCTCATAATTTCTAAGACAATCAATAAGAAAAAAAAAAAAAGGAATTTACTATGTATCTCCACAAAGTTCATAGATGTTGAATATAAATCATTCAAGTTTTTTGTGGATCTATTTGATAGTAATTATGTAAAAAAATCTAATGGTTCATGTTGGTTATATAACGATTTAGTGAGTACACACCAAGTGTGCTTAGAATTTCTAATTTACAAGAGTGTTGAGAGTGGATATCAACGAAAGAGGTAAATTTTGCAAATGAGAAAGAAAGGGGACGGAAGAAAGAGAGGACAAGGAGAAGTAAAAGAAACAGGATAAAGCTGAGTGAAATAGAGAGAAAAAGGGCGGAAAAAGCATGTAAGGAAGCACTTTAGAGACAACCTCCGTTGATTACATATTACTTTCAATTCTGTCTTTTAAATCTATTTATAAACGATATATTAAACCCTTGTATAGTACAATATTGTATAGAATAAGGTAACATATTATATAATTTTAATTTGTAATAATATACAATAAAGAATTATATAAAATTATTCAATCTTATATTTGTTATCATATTTTATAAGAATATATAGGTTTAAAAAATAAATAATTTGATAAAAATACTTTTACTATATAAGAGAGGAGAGAGAGATAAAAAAGATTTTTTATAAATTAAAAAATTATTTCTTCTAATAAATGAGGGAGATAACAAAATAAAATAATTTTTAATTTTAACAATTTGATGTTTATATCAATACTATACTATTAGCCTTTATCCTTTCTCCCAGGGAATAGATAGTATTATGCGGAACTAAATCCATTAAATTTTTTTTTTGGATAAGTTATATAATTGACTTGAAAGTTCCAAGCATTGTATAAAATTTGATTGTATAATCTATCTTATGGTATTGAGTCTTATATGATGTGTCAAATAAAGCGTAAAAATCCTATTTTGATTTTTATAAAATTAATTTTTATCAATTTCAATACTTACTAAAATTTGGTATCAATTTGATCCTTAAAGGGTTAAAATACCAAAATACCGTTATTTCAAAAACTATTTTTCGCTTTACTGCGGTTTCGAAACTATTTACCAAAATACGCAGGGTGCCACACTGTATGGCGCCATCGGCCGCTGAAAGGCGCCTTTCAACATGGCGCCTTCGTTGGCGCTGCGCAGTTCACTAATTCGCGCAGAAATCGCTGCGCGAAGGACTGGGAGGCGCCATTTCACTTGGCGCCTCCACAGCCATACACTTAAACTTAATAAAGTTAGGGGCTGGGAGGCGCCAAGTGAAATGGCGCTTCCCCAGCCCATTTTTTAAATTAATTAAATTTTCTAAATTTATATATTTATTTATATAATTTTTATTTTATTATTATTTATAATAAAATTATAATTTTTAAAATATAATTAATTATATTTTATGATATTATTTATATATATTATAATTTAAAATTAAGATATAATTATATTAAAATTAAATTAATTATATTTATAAAAAATATTTAGATTTATATTATAAATAGTGTAAATTGTAAATTAATAAAAATATAAGGATAAATTTGAAAAAAATTTGAAAAGATAGTAATTTATATATAAATCTAAATATTTGAAAATATTTTTTATTAATTTGAAAATATTTTATATATATATTTTCAATATTTTCAAATTAATAAAAAATATTTCAAATTAACAAAAAAATATTTTCAAATTAATAAAAATATAAAAAATATTTTTATATATATTTTATATATATTTTTACGTATATATATTTTTATGTATATAAAAAAATATTTTCAAATTAATAAAAATAAAAAATATTTTTACGTATATATAAAAAATATTTTTATATATATTTTCAAATATTTTCAAATTAATAAAAAATATTTTCAAATATTTAGATTTATATATAAATTACTATCTTTTCAATTTTTTTCAAATTTATCCTTATATTGTTATTAATTTACAATCTACACTATTTATAATATAAATCTAAATATTTTTTATAAAGTATAATTAATTTAATTTAATATAATTATATCTTAATTTTAAATTATAATATATATAAATAATATCATAAAATATAATTAATTATATTTTAAAAATTATAATTTTATTATAAATAATAATAAAATAAAATTATATAAATAACTATATAAATTTAAAAATAGGACTGGGGAGGCGCCATTTCACTTGGCGCCTCCCAGCCCCTAACTTATTAAGTTGAAGTGTATGGCTGGGGGAGGCGCCAAGTGAAATGGCACCTCCCTGCCCTTTGTGCAGCGATTTCTGCGCGAATTCGTGAACTGCCCAGCAGCCAGCGAAGGCGCCATGTTGAAAGGCGCCTTCAGCGGCCCTTCAAACGGTCGATGGCGCCATACAATTGTGGCGCCTTGCATATTTTGGCAAATAGTTTCGAAACCACAGTAAAGCGGAAAATAATTTTTGAAATAATGGTATTTTGGTATTTTAACCTCCTTAAAGATGAACTCTATCTCAAATTCTAGTTCCTTTGTCATAAAAGGATGGAAAAATTTAATGGCTTGATTGATGTGGCGCTATTAACCATTACTTGGCCTAATAAATGTTAACTAGTCCCAGGAAAAGTTATGTCAACCTTTAACACTAAAAAAATATATATATATATATAAATTTTGGTTCTTGTAAAATTTTATCAATTTTATCCCTAACTAATGCACTTAGTATTAATTTGATTTCAAAAAATTAATTACATCTAAAAATTTAATACTTCCGTCATTAAGGGAAGGAAAAACTTAATGGTTAGTTGAGTTGGCATTATTAATTCTCCCTTTACATTTTCAATAGTAATTTATGGACTAGCAAAGCTTTCATATATGAAAATGTCACTTCCAAATAAGTAGCTAAAATTCTTTTGAATGATATGTAGAATTTTACTTATAAAATTTGAAATATTAATAACTTATGCGTATAAAATTTATAGAATGTATCTTATAGAAACCTTAGAAAATAATTGATTAAAAAACTTATAAATTTTGAGATAGTTATTTTAAGTACTATGAATTATTAAAGTATTTTAGCAATTAAGAAAAAATATAAATCAATTATTTGTATTCAAATCATTTGGATATTAATTTTAAATTTTATTTTATGATGAAATATCCAAATTTTAAGTTTATAAATGTTAATATAATTTTATTACATCAGTTATTTAAAATACATTAAATAAAATATAGTTTTGAAGTGTAATTTTAATAAAAATCAATTTGGAAATAGATACAATGTTTATGATTAATTTAAAGGCTTGAAGTATCATTCTTTTAAATATTCTTGTAAAATTTTTTGTCTTAAGCAATATTAGAATTTTATTTAGGTGAATTTTATAATTCATCAAAGTATATGTACTTTATTTTTATTAAAATATGTATTTAAATAATTATAAAACATATTCATAGATGTCATGCCAACTATACATAATTAAAATTTGGAAACTTATGAAAGTATGTTTAAATCTATATTTGAAAGGTAGACTTTTGTATTTTGAAACATTCTTAGCCTATAAATTATCGTTGACAATGTAAGGAGAGTACTAATGATACCAATTCAACTAAACTATTAAAATTTTCTATCTTTTAATGAATAAGAGCCTAAGTTTTGAGATGGAGTTAATTTTCAATGACTAAATTGATGCTTATTAAAATTGGAGAATGATAAAATTAATAAAACTTCATTTAATAAGGATTAAAATACATATTTATTCTTTTAATGTGGAAGGTTGACATGGCCTCTGATAGAGCCCGTTAACATTTAATAGACAACATTAGTTAAGTTGTTCAACTTATCTATCCATTCATGATAAAAGGACTAAGATTTAAAATAAGGTTAATCTTTAGGGATCAAATTGTTATTAATTTTTAATGAAAGAAAAAGTTAATAGAAACTTAATCTTATAAAAACTAAAATCGGTTTTAAGTCTAGACAATAAGATATCCTTATAGTATTGCTTATTCAACATGCATTGCAAACTAGATTGGATATGAACTATTATATATTACTTATGAAAAAAAAACTAAATTTTAGGGGATTTATATTTAATCCGTATTCACATTTGGCCCATAACCAATCTACATTATTTGTGAAAAAAAATGAATCCAATTTTGGATGGTACAAGCCCACCAAAATTCATGAAATTTGTGAGCTTGAGTGTTTTTACACCTTTACCAACACTTGAAAGAAATGTTAGAAATTTATGTTTAATTTATAATTGAGAAATTTTTTTTGAGAATATGAATATTTTGAAAAAAAATTTTAAGTTACTGTTTTCTTAAAATATTCTTATGGAAGTAGGTAGATGTTTTATGCTTTCATATTATGAGAATATTTTAAAGATATAAAATAATTATTTTACCGTATTCCAAACCTTATCACCTTATTTTATTATCATTTATCTATTATTGTTAACTACTACCTTCTACTATCTATTGTTGCAAGTGACTACCATTGTTATCATCCATCATAATATACCATTATTTATTGCTACTAATTATCATTGCCATTATCAACAATGTTGAACAACACCTTTGGCTATTAATTGATTGTTGAAGCCCACCACTTGCAATTACATGTAGCTTTTGATTACTGTCTATTATCATTTATTGTTATTAACTATCACTTCCATTGCCTAGATATTGGTTGCCACTCATCACCATCAAATGCGATTAATTACTCAACTGCTAGTAAGAATTTTTTTAATAATCTAACTATTTCTAAAAATATATAAATTAATTAAAATGTAATATTATAATATTTGTAATAAAATTTTAATTAAATAAAACACAATAATATAACGTCCACCGGAATTAAATTGTTAAGAATCATATTTCCCAAAATATTATAATTTTTGTGGATTATACGATTCCATGAGGCAAGCAGCACCCTTGAGGTTAGAAGTCACTCTTTCTTGTAGTCATCGGTTCTATTTTGACAATTTTAATTGCACTTATTGTCTTTTTTTTTCTTTTTTAATTCTCCTTGTTTTACCCGTTTTCAATCTAAATAGAAACAAATCATCACGAAGCATCATAGTCTATTTTGTTCTTTTAAAACAAAAATTGTATTACAACTTTAAGTCTTTCGCCGGTTAGTATATATGGATATTACTTAGGATTTCTTTAATTTTTTTAATTTGATATATATAGAGCACGTAAAACAACTGCAGCTTAATCCTATTCTCTCCTTTCCATACTTAATAATTTAATATTCTCCGTTCTTCTTCTATCATGGTGACTTATGTCATAATTTGTAAATATAATAATATTCATAATATTAGACAAATGTATTATAAATTATATAATAAAGTCATATTCCAAAAAGAAATAAACTCTAATTCTTTAAATCAATATTTTAAAGTCTGAATTAGATTAGCTGGTTCAACTAATCCAATCAAGAATTGAACCTTGATCTAGTTCAAGTGATAACAAAAACCTAGACGTATGGTCAAACTGTTTTGAATCAATTAGACTTGTTATTAAACTGGAAACAGTGTGAATTAATCCAAATAAATTAGGTCCATTTCTCATTGAAAATTTTAGAAAGTGGCAATATATGGTCTTACCTTCAACTAATCACACAATCCTTTATTATTTGTGCTAACTTGTCTTTATCATATAATTTGCTTTAATTATATAATGTATATTATCATTTGGTTTTCGAATATAACCATACTTAAAACTTTTATAAATAATATTATATTAAATATTTATATTTTATGCTATATATAATTAAATTATTATTTAGTAAATATTTATTTTAAAATTTTTATTTAATTTAAATAAAATATAATTTTAATATTATAAAATGATATTAAAATGATGTCAGATAATTATAATTATAACAAGATTAATATTTATATTTATTGCATTTCAAAAATATATTTGTACAATTTAAATGAATTTAATTTTAATATGTGTGTATATATATATATATATATATATATATATATATATATATATATATATATATATATATTAGCCAATTCAACTATTCTATTTGACTAGTTGAACTAATCCAACCTTGATCTGATTATCGTGCAAGGTCAATGACCAAGCCGACTTTTGAAAATACTGCCTTAAATCTATAATGTCATATAAGTTTACTATAAAATCATGCAACAAAATCATCTAACACAATACTTTCCATTCTTGATGCAACTTATGTCACCACTTATATATGTAATGACATCTAAAATAATTGTCATGTAAGTCGTACTATAACTTTTGCAAGACACACATATAACCTATAATGTCAT
Source organism: Sindora glabra (assembly GCA_020226215.1). NCBI lineage: Eukaryota > Viridiplantae > Streptophyta > Magnoliopsida > Fabales > Fabaceae > Sindora > Sindora glabra. The sequence continues at coordinate 79,011,954 of CM035230.1, forward strand.
ACAAATTTATCATAAATTCATGCAACAAAAATTATAAATTATACATAATGCTTTTTGTACTTTATGTAACTCCAAAATTCATATCATTATTTGTGAATATAATGACATCCAAAATAGTGGTCATGTGAATCGTACCATAAACTTTAAACCCTTAACTTTGAATCTTAGATCCTAACTCCTTAGACTCGTAACCTTATATAAGAATATCATAAATCATGCAATTAATACTTATTTACAATTCTTTCCATACTTCATGTAAGTGTAGAACTTATGTATCACCTACAAATGTAATGACATTTAAGACATACATCACGCAAATTATATATATAATAACTACTATAAGATATACTTATAACCTACAACCCCATGCAAGTTTCCCATATAACATTGCAGATCTTATCACAGGTGGATGTACATAAGAGGTTATGGGGTAATTGCTCCCACAAAAAATTAAAATTACACAATATATACTATTTAAAATATTTATCACATAAATATTTAAGACATTGTCCTTATAAGTTTGTTTAATCAGTTAAAAGAGGAAGATTTTACTTTAAACAAAGATAAAAAAATATAAAATTTAACTTATTACAAACAATAAAATGTATAAATGACAAAATTAATATAAATTTTTTTATTTTTATATGTATAAAATTTGATTTATTACACACATTAAAATATTATTTTTATTTAAATATTTGATTATTTTATATAAATTTAAATTTATATATATTACCCTTATAATTCAAAATTTCTGCATCTGCCATAAAATCTTACTATAAATTTTGTAACACATAATCATTCTACCTAAAATGGATGATGTATGAAAGCATAGCCCTATTATTTAGGAAAATGCTTGATATGCTACCCCAAGAAATTATATCATACACTTTTCTCTCTTAAATACATATAGCAATATCAACAAAATTATAGATCGAATGTTACTTGTGGGAGAGTGAGTTTTATTTTTCAATTTTTTTTTTGACAAGAAGGTTTAGGAGTAGGTGAGAGTGGAATTAGATTCCTCTAAAATATATAATACACTTTAGAGTATACAATAAGAGATTACAATACTTAATAAGAAAATAAATGAGTGAGTAATTATAAATTTAAATGTTATTCTTTAATTAATTATTATTTATTTAATCTTGAATTCTTAATTTTCTCATTAAATATTATGATCTCTTATTTTATCTTTTAAAATACATCTTAAACTTAAAAAAAAGTTGGATATGTGAGAGTAAGTTTAAAAAACTAAGATTTCATAAATATATACTGTGGTATAGACAACTGGACATGCAAAACTACTTTAAGTGTATATATATATATATATATATATATATATATATATATATATATATATATATATATATATATATATATATAAAAGACAGTACATCAAGATTAGTGGATGATTAATTAAGTTTATTTGTTCATTTAATCATTCGCGTATACAGAATTTGATGCGCTTATCCATAACAAATCAGCACAGTACGGCAGCCGATAACTTTTCACAACCTTAAAATTTAATTCTGCTCTGCATCCCCATATTTTTTGGATTTAACTAAAGGAAATCTAATTATTTACTTTTTAGATATAATCGTTCTGTGAAATACCCAAAACCATATCTACACAGAAAGCAGCAAAATTCAATACTAAAATATAGAGTGACAACACAAACTACAAAAACTAAGGGTTGGTTCATCGTTTCCATCGATCAAAACACCAGAGGCATCAACAAAAAATATATATACAGAATTAAACATCATACTCAGGGATTACTAATTTATTTCAGATTAACAGCTTGGCACGACACCGTATCCAGCAAAATGGTCCACCTCAATTTCTATGTCGGATCGTCTGGCAAACCTGCCTTTGATCCTGGGCCTAGCTTCTGCATATGCTTTCCTAGAAGCGTACCGAATCGTCTTCTCAAATTTTCTGTTCTTCCTCTTCTCCTTGTACCTCAACACCCTCGCTTCCCTCTCCGCCGCTGATAGCTGCAGCGTCTGATTCGTTCCCTCCGTCAAGGCAGACTTGTTGTAACAGTTCGAAATCTCCGATATCGTACTCCCACCATCTGGGTCTGGCACAACACTGATGTCTAGCGACGAAGATGATACCTGAAAACACCAAATCCTCATATTTTAAACTTCAATTCGTTACAATTGTTGAGAAAATGGATTATTCAATTGTAAATAATAGAAAGTAAAAATTAATTATACAATTGTTCAGAAAATGGATTATTCAATTGTAAATAATAAAAAATAAAAAATTACTTACGCTCTGGCTCAGGCACTGGGTGGTATAGCCGTAAGCGAAAGGCTTGGAGGTGGTGAAATCCATGTCAAAGTAGGGTTCGTTCAGCGAAGGTATTGTTAGAGTGCTCTTGCTCTGTACTGGTACCACTCCATCGGTACCGGAACTGTTCTGTTCTTGTGATTCTACTTTTGGATCAACATGCCCGTAATCTATATCCATGCATGGGTCCATTTCAGAGAAAATAAACTGACCCGAGTTCAGATCCGGGCTCTCCACGGTCTTGGTATTCGATGATGGATTCGGGAGCAACCACGAAGCGGCTTCTGCCTCTTCCCTGCTAACATCAGCATCGCCGCCATCTACAGCGTCGGAGAAGTAACGGTCGTCGAAGAAGTTAATGGCAGCGGATTTGACACCGCTGACGGAGTTGACAGGGTCGTGGAAGGGGGTGACAGGGATGCGCTCGTGCCGGCGGGCGAGTGGATTGGCGGAATGGATGTCACAGTCGCATGTGATGCAGAGAGCGGCAGCGTCAGCCTTGCAGGTGACATGAGCAGGGGCTTGCTCACAAACTTCGCAGAGCCAGACGCGGGGGTGACGAGAAGCGAGCTTGTTAACGGCATGGACTTTGGAGTCGCAGCCTACGCAGAGGAAGGCGGAGTCAGGGCGGCAAAAGAGGGTGGCGGTGGCAGACTTGCAGGAATCACAGAGCTTGGACGCCATGGCCACCAATGCTCTGGTGTTTAGTTTCGCGTGCTCTATTATTGCTAGAAATTTGCGTGCGTAAGCGTTTTGCTTTGGAGCTTTGCTGATTGCTGTCGGATGAGCGAGGGAAGTCTATCTGGTGGGGCCAAGGAGATCTAGTGAATTGCGAATAGGAAGGAGGCACGTGGGGAAGAGTTGGCCAAAAGAAAATATGGGGGTGGGGATGAGGGAAGACAATGCATGTGGCTTTTGTAAGAGTCGTGAGTCGATTGTCCTCTTATCCTCGTGCTCGTGACTGAATGACCACGAATCACTAGCAAATGAAATTGGAGTTCTTCATTTTCTTTTTCCGCCCAAGGCCTCAACTCATAGCTACGGAGAGAAGGTGGTTCGGAGTAAACACGAGTGTAGACTTGTAAATGAATTGAAAGTTTTTTAATTAAAATTTTTTATAATTTTTTAAATATTTAAATATTTTTAATTTAATTTAATATTTAACAAGTTAATATAATTTTTTTAATTTTATTTGATCAATTTATTTCAAATTTTTTTAATTACAATTTAACAAAAATTAATTTTTTTCTAATTTAATCCAATCCAATATCCCTTAAAAGTGTCTTCCTTTTTTTATATTTAGAATTTAATTTTTTATTTTTATATGTATGCATTTAGTAATATAATTAAGCAATTATGAGTTTCTTATGAGCATGACAATTTTTTTCCTCTTTTTTGAGGGTTAATGTAGGCATGGTGTATTTGCGCATTGCCCACTCCGTTTTACATGCTTAGTCAAGGGGTGTGGTAATAGATTATAGCAATGCACCAATATTATGTTTCAACCAATTAAGAGATGTAAATGTAGTATATATGATTTTTGTACTAAAATAATCTTATTGTTAAAAAAAATAATATTACTTTGATTTGCATAAATGATGAAATAACATAGCTAAAATGATGATCATATGTTAGCTTGCAAGTTGGAAGTGAGCTATGTTGAGCTTTTACTGTTACAAATTGATAATTGTGATAGTCTAACTAGTAAATATGATTATTTTTTAATTAGATTTGATAAAAAAAATCAAGCATATATTATAGTGATTCTGTGATTAAAATTTGGCATTAATCTGACTCATATATTATTTTTTTCGATTTTTTCAAGTTTAGGATATTTTGATAATTTTAGTATGATTTGAAAATTCAAAAGAATTTGAAAAGTTTGTATTTGTAATCCTCATATTTTTATTTTTATATCAATATATTTTGATGCTGATTAGACACTTAAAATATTGTAAAAATTGCTTATGATGACTTAACAAAAGTATGTCTATTTATATTGCGTGAATTTTTATTCAAAATATTTTTTAAGAGGATGGAGTATTAATAGGGCTAATGGGGCATCTTGATACTAAGTTAAAGACTTAAATGTGTTAGCTTTTGACTATTTTATATACATTCAAAATTATGGAATGAAATATATAATAAGCAAATAGAGTATTCTTCTCCCTCTTCAAATTTATCCCTTTTTATGCTTGTTGTGCTTAGAGATTCCATGTGTAAGGTGATCTTGTGATTTGACATATGCGGGTGCTTCGACAATATTTAGTTGTGGCTTGTGAACATATTATAAATAATATTTTATTATAAGAGTGATAAATCTTTGATATCCTATTATCTTTCTCAAGTGTGCCATGAGAAAATTTCATGGAAAGGCTGATATGTTTGCTAATAATAGCAAACATGCATTGCATAATTTCGATTAGAGAATTATCAAGGCGTGACACATAATTAGAATACTCATAAATAAGTATACTCTATAGATTTTTATAGAAGAGCGGCCTTAGTTTTGGGTTACAAAAACAGACACATTAGTATATAGGGTTGGGCTTTATTTATATCATTTTGGGCTCCAATGGAATGAAATTTGGTTTTGCCAATTGAATTTGATCAAGTGAATAAAAAGCATCAATCTAGTTCAAGAATATGCCTTGCTATTTGTTTCTCTTCTAAACTTGAAGGTAATTTCCATAAGGCTGCTATTGCTATACATGGAATTTGAAGCTATGAATGTAGCTGTGCCTGAAATGATCTTCATGATAATGGTTGGTCACCTAATTATGAAGAAAGATCATTTCCTGTAAATTTATTTTATATGAATATGCCTCCACTCATCATTGGCCTTTATTCGCTTGAAATGACGTTATACTTGTGCTCTCCTATAATGCATTCATGGAAGCAGCCCAAGAAATTTCTATTTGATACATATGCTATTAAAAAAAGTTTGAATCCTCTTTATTTACTTGTGTGAATTTTTTTTTATCAATTTTAAAGAAATAAAAATATTTTATTTATTAGAACTTATAATGTTAAATAAAAAATTTATATTTATTTTTATTCAAAATTCATTTCATGGACGGATTCAAATCCTGAAAGAAGGTACTGTATTACACTTCTTTTTTATTTTAATTTTTTGAAGTCTTAAGAAAATAAAATTACGAAATCATATAGTTCATATCTTATCTTGACCGGCCGCCAAAAGAAAAAAAAAAAAGAAATTGCATTGGGCTTTTTTATCAATCGAATTATGTTTTGCAAATTTATTTTCAAAATTAATTAACTTATTTGAATATTTTTCTTAAAACGATCACCTTTTTCATTGTACAATTATCTTTTAAATTTCTTTTATTCAAAATTCAACTCATTAGTGGGGAAAATAATCTGGACAAATCAACCCTATGCAGCATGTATCATCTAACGATTCAAGTCATGCTATGTTGAATCGATGTGTCCAACAACTAATGATGTAATGGGTTCTTTTCAGGGGTCCGATTGTACCATTGCAAGAAGTGCGGCTGATCAATGTCAATTATTTCAATTAAAAGAATTTCTTATCATGTGTTATTATATTATATTTAATATATTTTTATATCAAACTTTAAAAAAATATTTCTAGAAAGAAAGAAAATTTCACATGATGAAAAATCTTAATATTACTTTAAGAAAAAATATTTATATAAAAGATTCAATAACCCTGTTATAGCATTTAATTTCAAGACATTTTAACGAAGTGAAAAATTTTTGAATTAAGATCTTATACTTATTTTTTATTTTTAATTGATAATTTTTTAAAAAGATGGAATTTCTTATTTCCTTTCCCTCTAAGAATTACTTTCTATAATTTATTATGTAAATATATTAAAATTAACAATAATAATTTGTAACGTATAAAGAAAATTTTTCAAGGAGGAAAATTTCATCCTTTTTTCATTCTAAAAATAATATCTTAAATTTTTCTATGCAAAAAAATCAAAATAACAATTTATAATAAGAAAAATTCTTGCTTGATTGAAGTTATATTTATTGGACTCACTGTGCCACTTGTAACAATGTAGCCATGACCTTGTCTCTCTAAGTGTCATGGTGCATTAAGAGGTGCTTAACGGATTTGTAATTCATAGGCCCAAATTTGATTCATAAGTTTTATGTGAATTCGACTAAGAAAAATTACATTCTTGTAAAATAAACTTAAATGGATTTTACAAACTAAATAAATTTGGATCTGCGAGCTTAAATGGACTTAGATTTCTTTTATATATATATATATATATTGAATGATTTAAATAGTATTAATGTTTTAAAGGCTTGGATTACAAGTTTCAACACAAATCCAACTCTTTGTTCCTCATGGTGGATCAAAAGCCTAAAAGTGAATATTCTTAGGCCTTTTGGAGCATTTAATAGCAATTTAGAGGTAATTGACCATCATAAGAGTGTATTTTTAGTTAGGTGTCTAAAGTTTTCTTAACACAACATTATTCAATGTTTATTTGTTGTGAATTGTTGCATTGTTAAGGGGTTTCAAAATAAATCCAGAATCTCTTGATATTTCTCTAATTATATAATTTAAGATTCCCTTCTAATACTTTCTCATTGATAACATCTCTAACTAAGGGTGAGATGTCATTGTGAAATTTCAAAAAGTCACTAAGTTTAGTTAGTTTTTGAATATTGTATCCAACTGTTAGGAGTGATTGCATTGTGTGTTAAGGATTTTAAAATATGGGAAATCAACCAAATCTTCTACACTTTAAGAAAAGGTTTTTGTCACTAAACTCTAGAGTTAAAAGTGATGAAATGAAAATATTGCAGAAGAAAAATTTTGAAGTGCCCTTCAAGTGTTGAGGTTATGCAATCAATTTAGGGTTATTTAGGGAATAAAGTGTTCACTAATTTCAAAATTAGAAGAATTTCAAAATGATTGGTTTAATGAGTTTGCCTCTAGATCATAACTTACAAAGGAATATATCTTTATTTTTTTACTATTTTGCAAGGTAAAAGACATCACAAATGAGTAGATGGTAGTATGAAATATTAAAAAGGAGAAGTTGCAAATAAAGATGTGGTTGACTTGGAAGTTCAAGTTTAAAATTTGAAATCCAAAAAATAAGAAATTGACACAAAAAATAAATCATTTGATATCTAAAATAAATAAGCTTGATGATAGTATAAAAAGAATTTGAAATTTAGAATATGATGCTTCAAAATGATCAAGAAGCCCTTCAACAGTAATGCAATGCAATCAGAATCCATTTTGTGAAAATTAGCATTATGGAGTATTTGTCCCTACTAAGGCAAGCCTTTATTTTAAAAAAACTGAGGAAGGTTTGTGCCTTGCTAAGTATTGAGTGTAAATTTTCAACATTGTCCATTCTATTTTGAAAATCTTAAAAGACCTTATTTGCACGATAATCTAGTTCATCCATTACCACGTAACTTAAGAGCTAACCAAATTACTGCGGTGTAATCTAGTTAAATTACCTTGCCTTCATCTACTCAAAATAAGGATTAGAACTCCAATATCAACTTGGAGACTTGAAGCAGTATCGCAAGAGGTAGCAAAATAGGGTCCGCTCAAGCACCAATATAGGCAAATTTGTGTTAAATACACCGATGTCTCATTTTTTAAGGACAATGCTAGCGTCTCGCAGCCTTCAAAAGTGAATAAAAAAAGTTTTAAGTTCATTTGCTATGCAATTTTTTTAGAAATAATTTTATTTTATTTTAATAAAAATAATTTTAATTTATTCATTAATGAATTTTATTATATAAAAATTTCATCAAAAATAATAATTTCAATTTATTTGTAAATAAATTATTTTATTTAGAATATATTAAAAAATATAAAAAATTAAATTAAAAAATAAATTTGGATAGTATCTTGATAAATGCAATATTAGAAATAGGGCAAATTTTTTTATATAATATGTATTTTAAGCTAAATTAAATGAAATGATTCTAATAAAATCCTCCTTAAATTTATTAGATTTCATAATAATATAAATAGAATTAAAAATAAATTAAAAATAAAATAAAATAAAATCATTTAATTTTTAATTAAAATTAAATATTATTTCAAAAAAATTTATTTGGAAATGAAATAAAATCTTATTTTTAATCGTGCTAAATAAAAATTTAGAAAAACTTTGAAGCTTCGCCTCAAGGTTTTAAAGCTTCTAGATAAATGATAGGCTACAATGGTTCTAAACATCAACATGAGCCTAAATTTGCATCTTCCGGTGTTATTCGTCATCATTATGATAAATTTTTTGTTCATCAACCACATTGTGGATTGAAGGTCCACTGGGAACTCACAATCGGGATATTTAGGATGTCACTAGTTTTATATGTCTTTGTATCTATTTTGTGGCATTTCCTCACAATCAGATATTTAGGATGTCACTAGTTTTATATGTCTTTGTATCTATTTTGTAGTATTTTCATTTTTTTTAATAAAAAGAGATAACAAGAACAATCGGTGTTGATTTATAGTTATTGCCTAAAAAGTGAGCCTTTATTGCCTAAAAAGTGAGCCTATTACCATAACCTCATCAAAGCACTTAGTGGTTTCATGAATTGTTTATCACCTTATTAACTATAAATTAATATCCTTTTGTATTGAACTCGTAACTTTTGAGATGAAGTGACGATGTGATAATTTTAAATCAACTATCTTGATGGTATAGCATTTCTTGGTTTAGTTTGCAGATTAGTATCAAGTATGTTGTTCTTATTCCTTGGTTGTTTTTCTTATTAACATAAAAAATATAGTCATTTTAAAAGTTATTTATCAAGATATTTAATATATTTTTAATAGTTTAAAAAATATATTTTCTTTAGTTTAAATTTTTAAAATTTATTATGTTTTCCATTGGAACAATGTCTTCTCCGTTAATTCACTGAAAAGAAAAGATGTTCTTAATAAAGCTAATTAATATTTAGAGTTTTAAGATCAAGGGATTATAGAGTTTTAGAATACTAATTTTATTTGAGTTTGAATACCTAGAATGTATTTGATAATATTAAAATGTTTAATATTGAAGTTAAACACTGAACTTCAAGCATTAAATTTATTAAATGTTAAGTTTATAGTGTTTGAATAATTTCATATTTTTATTTCTAAATTTTATTAATAATTTAAAATTTTAGTCTCAAAATATTAAAATTTTGTATAATTTTAAATTATCCTTAATTGTAATTTTAAAAATTTGTGCATCATATTTTTTAATAGTAAATATTAAATATTGTATAGATATGTATGTAATTATTGATTATTGAAATTAAGCATTGAATTTAAGTGATAAATTCATTAAAGTAATAAATTTGAAATGTTCATTACAACAAAAAAGCTTAATAGCGGTGACATTTTTAGTGATGACAATCACTCGGTCATCGCTAATGACATTATAAACTTTTGTCGTTAGTAAAAAAATGGTGCCAAATAAAATATTTCAACAATGACTTTTTGTTGTCACAAAAGGCACACAACCTTTACCGACGACATTGTTGTCGTTGAAGGGTTGACACAAATTCCAATGCAAGCCCTTCAATGACAACTTTGTCGTCACTAAAAATGTAAATCTTTAATGAGACAGAGTCGTCGCTGAAGGGTTACACAAATTCCAGTGCAAGCCTTTCAGTGACGACTTTCATCATTTCTGAAAACCTTAATCTTTAATGACAATATAGTCATCCCTGAAGGGTTGGCACAAATTCCAATGCAAGCCCTTCAGCGATAACTTTATCATTGCTAAAGCTTTGGTCTTTTTACGACGATAAAGTTATTGGTAAAGGGTTGGCATTAGAACTTGTACCAACCCTTCAGTGATGACTTTGTTGTCACTAAAAGGTTGTTATCTTTAATGATGACCCTTCAAAGACGACCGAGAAATTAATTGTCGCTAAAAGGTCTATCTATAAATAACCCTCCCGCAAGTCCTCTTTCTCATTTGCGCACAGTGAGGTAGGGAGTCAGAGAGTTTGAGTTATGTTTTCTCTTTTCTTATATTTTAGTATTTTTATTCATATGTTTTAATAGTATAGTATAATCATTTATTCATATAGTATATTGTTATGATTTTGTTAGATATTGTTGCTGTTTATTAGCATTTGTGTTTGATTGAAAGATATTTAGTCAATAGATTTATTCTTGTGAGGTATGTGTAAAACTTTATATAATTTTGTTTGATTATGTGGTTTATGATATGGGTTTATTTTTTGCAATAATATGTAACTATTTAATTTATTCTATTTATATGGCAATTTTTGCATGAAATTAAAGATGATTAAATTTATATGCTACAAATGTTAAATATGTTTGCATAATTTAATTTTTTTGTACAATTCCAAATATAAATTATGTTATTGTTATATTATTAGGTGTAATTATCTTTTTCAATAATTTAAATGTGCATTAGTTATTTAATTAAGTAAATACATGAGTAAATTATTCAACCTAGGATGTAGTTTTGGAATACAGGATCTTATAATTTTATAGAAAAATAGTAATGTACGGAATTAGAATACTTATATAAGTACATTGATAGGAAAAAACGATATGAAAACAATCCTTTAAGCACATAAATAAATTTTTTCAATATAAGTTTGTAAACATATTTTAATGAAAACGTAAGATAAAGTAGGTAAATGTTATAAATATATTTGATGGAAATGTTATAATTATTGAAATTTTTTATATTTAACAATAATATTAAATAAAAGAAGATATATCCTAAAATTTTTTTACAATTTGAAACGATTTCATATAATTAAACAATTTAATAGGTATCACAATTCATAAAAAATTTCATAATAATGTACAATAATAAAAAAATTCAATCACTCAATAATGATTGTTATGTAATTATTAATAAATATTTCTTTGTTTAAAATTATCTTTGTAAAAAATTTTCATATATTCAATGTCTTCCTTGGAAATGTGTTAAAAATAAAAACCATTCAATAATAATTTACATGAGTTTTATTGCAATTTTTATATAATTTTTAATTTTTTCTATGAACTTATACAATATCTAACTTTTTAATTATGCATAATATTAATATGTACTTAATATTGATTAAAAAAATTTTCCACAATGATATGTAATTTTTATAAGATGAAACCTACTTGGTAATGTTTCATTTGAAATGTGAATAAATAACATGAAATATTTAATATAAAAATATATACAAATGCTTTATGTGAATATATTAATAGATAATATTAAATAATTGAAATTGAAATTTTTGTTTATTGAACAATAAAATTAGATATTTTGTAAACAATAAAAACATAAAACATTTACAAGAAAGTCATACATAGAGCTATAATAATAAGATTACATAGGGAAGCATATTTTCACAAAATTGAAGTGTAGTAATAATAGGATTACATATGAGTAGGCATCTTAAAGGATCATGAAGATTTCAACTTTTATGTTAGTTAGTATTCTTGTATAAAATGCAATTTAGACGAATTTGACGACTGTATACTAAGAGAAAATTGAAAACTTTAAGTGTTTGAAAACACACCTGTACACATAAATATGCATCTTGTCAAAAGAGTTGAGTACCTATAAAATATATATCATGGTAGAAGATTTGAACTATACTCCTTATGAATGCGGTAGAGTAGGTTAAAAGATTGAATTCCTGATTTCAAATAATTGAACAATGAAAAATATTATGGCTATTAAAATACTTAATCATGCACATAATAACATTCCATAATAATAGTATTCATAAAATATTGTATTGTAAGTTTAAAATTATTGTAAATATATATTTATAATAATTTTAAATACAATTTAATTTACATCTGCTTGGTAAGCTTAGACCCGTTTAAAGATTAGTTGATCTCCATACGTTAACTAAGCTTTGAATTATTGTATAAAGTTAGACAATTTGAGATATTTCTTATATTTATCATTGATAATTTATTTAGCTTTTGTTTGACATTGTAGACATTTTTTTAGCATTTTATTTGTTCTCTTGGTGCGAACTATACTAATGTATAGTTTACACACTTGGAGAACTATGGGGAGATGTTGCCAAAATTTTTGCATCGTAGAAATAATGAGCATGGATAAATTGATAACTACTGAAATATCTAGAATGAGATAGGTTCCTACCTTTTAGAATTAGAGTGATACAATGGATTTAGGTCACATAACAAATGTTGATCCTATCACTTAATTCTATAAAAAGTGGTTTATTTCTTATTTAGTGGTACGATGTCTATAGATAAAAGTTAGATCCATTTGCAAAATCATTTGTCAGATGAGTATTTGAATGGTGTGATGGCATTTGTTAATAGAGCTAGGAACTTCGTTGATGAAATGGGTTTGGTGAGGTCCATATAAGAAGTGCATGAATCTATTATTTCAAAATTTAAAAATATTGAAGGCACATATTATAGATAATGGATTTCACTCATCGTACATAAATTGGGTACATTATGGTGAAGCAGATGTTTTAACTTCTAGTGGAACAAGAAAGTATCTCCTGTTGATAGAGATGAAATGATAGATATTATACATGATTTTCTCGACCCTTATAAAGTTGAAGAAATAGTTCGTGATGAAGAAGATCATAGTGATGATGACGAACTTGAAGGAGTGGGTGGTGAAGCAGATTATAATAGTTGTGATGATTTATTTGCACAAATGAAAATAGAATTATATCCGAGATGCACATCATTCTCAGCCTTAAACTTTCTAGTGAAACTCATGCACTTGAAAGTGCTATATAAATAGATTAGTAAGTCATTTGATGCTTTATTAAAATTATTGAAAGAAGTGCTTCCAACGGGCAATAAATTGCTTGAATTGTATTACGATGTAAAGAAATGGCTTAGTAAATTAGGGTTGGGGTATGAGTTAATTTATGTGTGTAAGCATGATTGTGCACTTTTCTGGAAAGAAGATGCTTTCAAGGATAATTGTCCAGTTTGTAGGGAGAGTTGATGGATGGACAAAAATGTGAAAGGGAAAAGGGTGTCATAGAAAGTGCTTCAATACTTTCCATTGACTCATTGGCTTAAGCGACTGTATGGGTCGAGGCATACTATAAAGAATATGATATGACATCATATTGGTAGGTCAATGGAGGATGAGGTAATACGACATCCTATTGATCAAGAAGCTTGGTAAGAATTCGATAGGAAGCATTCTGATTTTTCTACCGACCCACAAAATGTTAGATTAGGCTTAAGTGTAAATGAATTTAATTCTTTTGGTAATAGGAATTTGTCATATAGCATGTGGCTTGTGGTTATGACTACCTATAACTTGCCACTATGGATTTACATGAATTAGTCCTTTTTCATGTTAACCTTATTAATATCTGAGCCTCAATTGCCAGGCAAGGATATGAATGTGTTCCCAAGACCGGTTGTATTGGAATTGAAGCATCTTTGGGAGAGGGGGTTGAGACTCAAGATGCTGATATAAACACTATTTTTAACATGCAAATTGCTTTATTGTGGACTATAAATGATTTTCCTGCTCGAAGCAGTCTATCCGGTTGGAACGGATAAGATTATAAAGCATGTCCTACGTATAATGAGGATACTTCATCAATTCGAGTTAGGGAAAAAATTGCTTATGTTAGTTATCATCGTTGGTTGCTAAGGAGTCATACATAGAGGAATCAAAAGGAATTTAATAGGAGGCCAGAGAGTAAAGCCATTCCCTGTCTGCTTACTAATGAAATTATCATAGGAAGCCAGAGAGTAGAGCCCCTCCCCGTTTGCTTACTAATGAAATTATCATAAGCCAATTGGATAAGGTGGGACGGAGACTTCTTGGGAAGCATGTTCAATTTGATGGATTAAAGCGGAAGAGGGGTGTTGATGAACTTAATTAGAGTAAGCGAAGTATAGTTTTTGACCTCCCATATTGGCCAATAATGAATTTAAGGCATAACATTGATATAATGTATGTTGAGAAGAATGTACATGATAATATTCTAGGTACATTATTAGATATTGATTATAAGACAAAAGACACTAATAATGTGAGGCTAGATTTAGCAGACATGAAGATAAAGTTAGATTTACATCTATATGAAGAGAGGAGCCAACTTTTCAAACTACATGATGTGTACACCCTCAACCAGGATGAACGAAGATAGTTTTGCTAGTTTATAAAAAATATAAAATTTCTCGATGGGTTTGTTGGAAGTCTTAAGAAGAATGTGACTGATCATAATATGAGGTTGAAAAGGTTGAGATCACATGATAGTCATGTTATTATGCAAAAATTGTTGGGACCTTTGGTCTGAGCATTCTTGTCGAAAGAATTATCATATCTAATTGTTGAATTATGCAATTTTTTCAACTAAATATGCGCCAGAACCCTTAATAAGAGGGATGTCTTGCAAGCTAAGCAAGATATTACCATCATTTTATGTAAGTTTAAAAGGATATACCTTTTGGCATTCTTTGATATAATGGTTCACTTGATGATTCGTTTGCCCAACGAAGCATTACAAGGTAGCCCTGTTCATTTTTTATGGATATACCCATACGAGAGATATATAAAAAGTTAAAAGATTATTCAAGAATCATGCTCGACTCAAGGGTTCAATTGCAGAAGAATATGTCATTGATGAGGCATTAACATTTTGTTCCATGTATCTAGAAAAGGGTGGAAACTAGATTCAATCAGCTTGATCAAAATCAAGATGTAGCATCCAAATACACAAAAAGGGCACTGTCAGTGTTCCAGTCATAATGTCAACCACTAGGAAAAAAAGATGATATCGCACTTTGATAGGAAGGATCGAGATGTAACCATATGGTATATCTTGAATAATTATGCGAAGATTAAGAAGTATCTTTGGTAAGTTTTTATTTTTATTTGTAGATTTCTTCCAGTTAATTAGATTGGACTACAATATATTTGTATTGTAGTGAGCATTATGAAGAGCTTTAACAAAGTGGTGTTGATAATATAGGTGATTTGTATAGAACAAAATTTTTCACATAGTTTTACTCTAAGGTATAAAAGTTTGTTTTTTCCAAATGTGTTATATCAATAATGTAAACGTTATCCCATACTTATAATTTTGTCCTGTCCTAACTCTCCATAAAATATCATTTTCGTAAATATACCATTTACATAGAAATGGTTCCCCCGAAGCTACTGAAGAGCTACTATTATTAGCTTCAGTCCTAATTTTACTACAATGATATACTCAGCATGTATTGTTAATGAAGTGCACTTGTAGTTAAATCTTGGGATATGAAGTATAAAACACAAAATAGTAGAATTTTTGTTCTGGGAACTAACAGTAGCATATTTTATGGGGTGCTTGAGGATATTATAGAGTTGACTTATTTAAATAAGAATACAATAACTTTATTCAAATGTAAATGGTATGATACTGATCTTAAACCGAAGAAGCTTTATATTGATAAAAACATTACAAGCATCTTCGTAAGTGGGCAATGGTATAGAGACGACCCTTTTATTCTTGCAACTCAAGCATAATAAGTCTTTTATATCAAGGATTTTCTTAATGGGTCAAATTGGAAGGTTGTCCACATTATTATACATCGTAACATATGGGATCTGCCTGCCAATGATGTCAACCCATAAGACTTTTCATTCTTGTAGGGAAGCACCTCCTCCAATTTTAACCTCACAGTTGACGTTGGAGATTTCCATTTAGTCAGTTTAAGGGATCAAATAAATGGCCCTTTGATAGTTTCACCTCCTACAAAGATTGCATTTGCGATAGAGACGGGGACGTCTTCATCAATGATGACAACAACTTCAAAGATAAAACAATCGAAGATTATATAGAGGATGATGCACATCGGTATAATGATGGTGAAGATACATATGACTGTGGGAATGAGTTTGTTAGGTTTACCAACACTGAATCAAGTTAGGAAAATAATATCTTTTTGTATGATAGCTCACAACTGCATAAGAGGAGTTATGTAATTTTATTTTATGAATGTATTACTTTTTATTATGTCATCTACTTCAATCGTGAGCATTTCTTATAAATACTTACACAATGTGTATTATTCTAACCATGACGAACGTTGAGGCATGACATCATGGAAGTGACATTAGAAGGGACCCTCCACATCGGCCCATTCACATTCCTTTGTAGTGTGAAGGATCAAGTATCTCTTATAATAGCAACACTTATGGTGAGTATTTATTGAATATAAATTTATGATACTAACTCTTTTTTGTTATCTATCAAAGCTGCACCTGTGAGAAAAAGGGGTTCGAAGAGGTCCTTTAGGCTACACAAGAAGATAGAGAGGAGCGAGGGGAGACCGATGCCTATACAATTCAACGTGATTGGTACATGGCATCTAGTTAAGGAGAATTTTAGCCATCTCTCTCGTGACATAAGCAGCATCATTCGAGCACATGTATCGCCTTATTATAAGTCATAGCAGTTGGTGCCCTAATAGTTACGAAACAAGGTTATGCAGGAAGTTTGTGTAAGTATCTATCACCTCTTTATCTTAACTTTATTATATTTGGTATTGAAATTTTTGGATATAATTCTTACTAATTTATTAAATATCTGTACTGTAGTCTCATTTTGAGTTCCAAGAGATCACTGAGGTCGAGTAGGATAAAGTACTTAGTGGTCTTGTGCAGATTGTTGCCGACCTGTATAGAGATTGGAAGTACAGATTGAACAGGCACTTTTTAAAGCATGGGGGTGATTAAGACTAGGATTTCGACCTGGATCGTGCTAGGCACTGTGTGCCATGATCTATCTTGCCCTAGATATGGCATCAATGTGTAGATTTCTTTGACATCAACGATTACAAGGTAAGTGTGATATTTAACCAAATTATGTTACTATTTTATCTACCTAAATTTTAAATGTGATTATATTATATGATTATTTCTTAATTTGCAGGAGCTGTCTGCAAGAAATACATATAACTAAGCAAAGAAGTGGTGAATGATTGGTATGGATTGAAATCCATCGCTGCACATCGTTATGATAAGGTAATTCAAAGTATTATTTATTATTTAATTTTATAATCTATTGCCAATTTAATAACTATATTTATCCATCTTTATAATATTTTAATAGAGAAACAAGGAGAATGATGAGCTGCAATCGGTCCCTGAGAACTTCAAGGACTGACATGGGGACCGACACATGTATAGAATGGGGGAGTAGGTACATCTGACACCCACAGAGCAGTATGTAAGTGACCTAAACTCTATATTTTAATAATATTAATTTTTTTTATCATTGGTGTAATTAATTTTTATTTTAAAAATTCAAGATGAGGATGACCGAGCTAGCCACCTAGTAGGTGTAGTCCAGTGGATCATCCACAAGCTCACTTGGCACTCTTGTGCAGATCAACAAGGTTGTCATTGTTGATAAAGTGCTTGGCATTCATTGAGGGTACAGGAAGGTAGTTGGTCATGTGCTGGCTAGTCAGACATATCGTATGCCTGGCACCTTCAGCTTTGGGACGAATGCCCAATCGGTGTCCCAGGTGAGTGCATTACAGGAGCAGCTGCAACAGAGTCAGCAACAGAATCAGGAGTAGCACCAGATGCAACAATAGTTCAGGTCATACTTAATGATGTTGACTTTCTTACTTAGATAACATGGTCTTGATTTGCCCATGCCTCCATTTTTTGCTACATCACCTTGGTTGAGTAGATTTATAATTGGTTCTTTGCAGCCAGTTAGTCTAGTTGCCTTGCAACCTACTAGCCCCAGTCACCTCACAGTCAACCAGTCTAGTCGCCTCCCAACCACTACCCTCTATGCATTATCCTCATCACCAGGGGGATGATGATGATGATAGTTCTGGCGGTGATGATGATACATCTAGTTATTTGTAGTTTCCTTCTCCTTAGATTTTGTATTTATAATTTTTTTATGTACATATATTTATATGAATCATGTACATCTCATATATATAAATAATTTTACAGTTATTTTATATAAGTATTTAATTTTTTTCATAAGAATCACGCAATCTTATTTTAAGTTATTGTTAGTATCGTTAGCCTATATTTATTTGTAAAATTTAAATTAGATAAAACTAAATAATTTTTTTTTAAATTAGATTAAATTAATTTAGTTTATTTGAAATATTATTGTGAGTATTATTAGATATAACATATTAATTGAAATATAAATTTTTTAAAAAAAGTATTATAATCTTTCATCGACGATAACATTTAGCGACAACAAAGTCGTCGGTAAAAGTTTGAAATTTAATTTTTTTTAAATTTGAAAGCATCTTCTGCGACGATATTGTCATTATAGAAAGGTGATCCTTTTTCGATAATAGCATTGTTGTCAGTGTAGGTGGTTTTAACAATGAATTTACACTGACGACAATATTTGCGATGACTTTCTTTATTTGCGACGATCGAGAAACTTTTAGTAATGACTTTTGTCATCGGTAAAACTTGTTTTTCCTATAGTGGTTTGGATTTTAAGTACTAAATGTAGATAATGATTTGAAAGTTTTATCACAAAATATTCAAATTTTGTATAATTCTAAAATTATACTAATTATATCAATTATGATTTTAAAAATTTTATATGCCAAATTCTTAAATGATGTAATATATATATATATTTATGTATATTTATATGTATCTAATTATTATAAAAAATGGAAATGATGGTGGATATCTTTATTTAATAAAATTTTATCAAAATAGAACTAGTTGTTAAATTCATTCAACAAGATAATTGCGGCTAAATTAATCTAGTGAATTTTCATTAAATTTAATACTCAATTCTAATAAATCAACAAATAAAATCTAATATATTAAGTCTCCTATTCAATTAAACGCAGAATTAGTATTTTCAAATCTTTTAAAAGTGAATTTTTACTTAATTTAATATTCAATGTAAATAAATCAAACAAGTAAAATATAATTTTAACTTTGAATTTGTTTACTAAATTAGTATGTTTAAACACTGGTTAGGGTTTTTTTTTCCAAAAATCTAAATGATTAATTTTGGGAATAAAATAAAATTTAAAAGATTAACAATGAGTGTATGATGATTTAATGAAAGAATATGAATTTTGAATAAATTATTTGTTTTAAATACAAAGTTTGTTAACCAATTCTCTTGTGTCAATGATAACAACACTTCAAATAATTTTAAAATTGCAGACATTTTGATGTGTAATAAAAAAATTTGTACACTTTACCAAAATTTAATGTATAATTCACAAAAATTCCAACTTCTAGCATTGAATATTATAATTGTTTTACAAAAAGTTGTAAATATACATATTTTATTTGTAATAAATACATAAAAAATGTTATTTCATGTAAAAAATTACATAAATTTTTTTTAAAAATTATTAATTTTACATGAAAATTAGAACTTAATAAATATTATGAAAAAATATATACCGATAAAATTTTCGTCGAAAATTACATTAGTACATTGGGTGTACTTGAGTTTTTTTTGGTGAGAAACTCAACCTCTCCAGTCTCTAGCCGATATCTTAAAATGACGGCCGTAGCCGTAAGGCAAAGGATGCGGCCTCCCGAAATCGCGTAGCACGGACAGCTCGTTGCCTACGCTGTTGCAGATATTAAAGTTTTCCTCTGAAATAGTCAAATAATAAACTTACATGTGGTCTCTTTCTCGTGGCCCAAGCGCTTCTGTTCCCCACTTCTCAAAATTTTCCCATCCCCGGCCTCTTTCGTGCCTGCCATTAAACTTTTTCCTGGAAAATTATAGTGGTATCCAAGAAATTTTTTTTCCCTACTCAGAATATATGCCGCGCATCATTTTTCATTTTTCGTTTCCTCTCAAGGTGTCCGTCATATTTCAGAAGAAAAAGGATATTATTCCATGGAAACATATAGTTTCTTTTTTTTTTCCCGAACCGGCTTACCAAATTTGCGTACAGATTTCTCCGCAGACAGAAGATGTGTGAAGCCACCGATAGCAGTTTGTGCTGTTTCCCAATGGTCAAAATTTACTTACTTAGATGTGAAAATAACGTAAAGAAACGCCAATGAGCACTAATAGTAATATATTGTAAAGGGCGGCTTGTTCTAGTTAATCTCAAATAACAATTTACATTTGCCGAATCATGGAAGACAATAAAGGCCATAAAAACACGAAATCGAAAACCCAGAAAAACAGGGGATAGTGAGCCAAAAAAAGAGGAATGATGAGACTGAGAAGCAAACAAACACAAGTGCTCGCCTCATCTAATCTCTCATTCCCTCTCTCTTAAATCCGGGACGGAAGTCGGCAAACTTTGTCACTGGTTTTGTTGTTGGGTTTCTTGGTTGTCTTCATTTGCTCGCTGCCTGTTAGCTTCAACATGGGTCTCCATGCCTTTTTCCAATTTCTCGCAGTCCTCATTGTTGCCTAACTCTCTGCTCTCATCTTTACCAAGCCCATCACCAAAAGGCAAGGACTTTGCGGTGGCCAAGAATGTGGGTTTCTCTTCTCCGGCCATTATGACCAAGATTTTCTCTTCATAAACTTTTACTGATTCCTTCTTTGCAGATTCACTCTCTTTGCCGCTCTCCAAGTCTCTGTCCCCTCCTTCTTCACGTTGAGATTGGCTAGAGAGCTTCCAATAAGAGCAAGCTAAAATCAATAGCGCAAAGGCTATCAGACCCAGCATGGCGGCGAGGCCGCCGAAGAGGTAGGGCACCGGAGAGTGCCATGGCGAACGCTGAGGACTTGTCAGGGATGATGTGGGTGGGAATGAGTTTTTTGGTGTATTCGAGGTTGAAATGGTTCTCATTTCGCTTTGGCCTAACTTTGATCTGAATTTCTCTGCTTTTGGTTTGGGTTAGAGGAAAAGAGGGTGAACAATGTTAGCTTGGAAAAGAGAGATGGAGAAGTGGGGTATTTATAGTGGCGAGAACCTAGCGACTAGTGAGAGAAGAAAGAAAGAGAAATGGTTTCTTCGGGACACGGATTTGGCGCTGTTTTATTGTTGCAAGATGTAATTCGTGCGCTTGGAGCATTGAGTACAGTCACGGCGGAGAAATTTTTATTTGGAAGACGTCCTCCTACCAGTATAGAATCACTGTTTTTTAAAAATGTTATATCTAGGTAAAAAAATATTTAAAATTAAATTTTTTATTATTTTATATTTAAGGATAATTATAAATTTTATTTTTTTTTTTGTACCCGGGATTCTAAGATACTAAGCATTCATGCTATAAAAAAAAGTGGAAAAAAAAAATGGACACCTGAGAGAGTAAAGCATGTGGTTGAGGTGGATGGAGAAAGGATGATGTCATTTGGAGACAGTTTATTCCTCTTGAAAGAGTGGGATTTAAGAAAAATAAATAATAAGCACAGTAATCACATTTGCTTTTGTCAGATGCAACCTAAGTTTATATTCTGAAATGCTCCACTAGTTAGGCTGCCAACATAGTGCATCTTCATGGGATATATGAATGATGTAATGTAATATTTTGCGGAGAATAAGAAAAGCATAGTACAGTTATCCAAAGGCACCGCACTATGCATTCTATGATTAGATGTTTGCAACTGTATAATGAAAGTAACCTCATTCATCAACTCCGGATAAAAGAGAATAATCATTGTGGGTAAAGTGGAAGCAACGATTTTGCGGCTTTCCTTTCCTTTCATCATTTAAATTTTCCTTATTTGATCTCAAATTAAATTACTGATCATAATTCATTCTTCCTTTTATTTTTGCAAAGAGTTACCCCGCCCAAGAATTTATCCGTTATATTTTTTTTTTATTTAAAGGGTTCTTATATCTTACCAAACACTAACTGTTGTTAAAAATTTAAATTATAAAGAAAAAATTTAAGAATTATTTTATTATAACTCATCATATATAATATGAAATCATAGAAGTGTTGGACGTTTGTGATCGGTCACCTTTCAAATTTTGCACTATCTAGAAAAGTCAGTTTCAAAATAAAAAAACTCAAAATAGTATGGTATATATTAAGAGTTTTTTAGCTTGGGATGGTGACTAAATAATTAATTTTTGTTTATTTTTTTATCAAGTATTTTCAATTATAAAAATTAGCTCTACAATAGAAACTTTTCTTCACATTTATATGCCAATACCAATTTTTTTTTACAACTGATATGAGACAATCTAATAATTTTTTCCCCACATATTATGTTATCAATTGAAATCCTGATATCAATTAATTCTCCTGTAAACTATTGTGTAGAGATGTTATAACTAAGTTCTGATACTAATGTTAGATGCATTATATTGAACTTTTTTAACCACAAAAGTTAGTTCAAGAGTAGAGGCTTAGTTTCCCTTATACTTTTAAACTAATACTCAACTTCTTCCATATTTGATATAAGATAGCCTAACAATCTACCCCTTACATATCGGGTCATTAATTAGAACTCTAATATTAATTAACTTTCTTGTAAATTGTTAGGCAAAGATGTTATAATTGAGCTCTAAACCTATCTATAACCGATGTGTGATAATCTAATAATCTCCTATTTACACATTATAAGCCATTGGTTAGAACCAACATCAATAAGTTCTTTATGAATTATTGAGTTAATATGTAATTCGGCTTTGAGACCAATATTGGGTGTTCATTTCGGATTCTCTCAATCACAAAAGTTAAACCTAAAGTATAAGCTTTCTTTTACATTTATATACTATTGTCGAACTTCTTTCATAATTAATGTGAGATAACCTAATAATTTAAATTATTATTTTGAAATTTAAAATTTTAAAAAATATTATTATTTGTAATAGTTATTTAATAAGGAGCCACATTGACTTATTCGACAATTATAAAAAAAAATTATTTATTAAACTATTTTTACTACTTCAAATTACATATTTTTTATATTTGACAATATAAAAGACTTGAAAATTATAATATACACTTCAAAATTATTTTCTTTTTTACTCCATATTTTTGTTACTGCATTCTTATGACTCCATTTTTATATTTTTTTTCCTTAACCATGAGTGAGTTTAAACTTAAAGGAAAAATTGAAGGTATGTGTTGATAGTTTGTTAATGTTAAACAATCATAATTGTTAACTATTCACAATGGGCTTATTTGGTGAATAGATACACTATTTGAGCAGTTATAACTGATTCCAATGGATGCATTTTAAATAATCATAATTGTTAACTATTCATAATAAATATATTTATAGACAATTGCATTATTTCACCAATATAAATAGGCCATTTGATTAAATAATTTTCACTATTCCTGTTTTGAGAGTTTTGTTGTTTTGTTCTAGAAGCATAAAAACCTTTAAGAAAGCATCTTACATGCCTTAAAATAGTTTTTTACATTTCTCTATTCTTTCATCTTCATCTTCAATTTTTATCGCTATACTTGCTACTAACAATCTAAAGGTTTTGATAATGGAATCTAACATTATTACCGGTCTCAAACTTTAATTTCAAAATCAATAAAAAATAGACTAATTTAATGGATTAAATTACACCAAATGAAAAGACAAGATGGTTTTTTCTATTGATTAAATGAAAGCTTTATTACTTGCTTGACTCGAATTTGCAACCATTGATAAAACCAATTCCTGTTGATTCTAATGAAGTTAAAGTAGCAAGAAGCAAATGTTTGAAAGATGAACTTGTTTGCTATGGATATATTTTAGATTCCCTTATTGACCACCTTTATGATCTTTACAAAGATATGAACTCACTAAGGGAAAGTTAGATAGTGCTTGAGATAAGTACAAAAACAAGAAAAAAGTATTAATAAATTTCTAGCTTTAAAATATTGTGAATTTGCCATGACTAACAAACCACTTATAGATGGTGTAGATAGGGGTGAGAATTCATGTCATTTGACTTAACTCGTTTATTAAATGTGCCAAAACGAATTATCCATCCAACCTATTTAATAATTTTGATTAATAAAATTTATATTATAAAATTATTTATTAAATTTAATTACTTATTATTTTTCATAAAAATATTTTTAATTATTAATAAAATATTATTTTAAACTTTTATTATCATTTTATTAAAATAAAAATTTATATCTTTATTATATATACTTATTTATAATTCAATTATTAATTATTTCTTAAATAATATTTTTAAAATTTTAATATAAATTCTTAAATGGATTGATGTGTTAATCAAAATCTAAATCAGCATGTTATGTTTGTATTGAGTTATTATATTGTATTAGAAATTGCCACCCTTAATTATAGATCAAGTGCATAAGTTGCAAATTATGGCCTCTAAATTGAGTGAACAACAAATAAAGCTACCTCAAATTAAGTGAATAACAAATAAATCTGTCTCATTGATTTCAAGTGAAGGCAATTTTATCCAAATTACCTTTCTCTTAGAATGAATATAAGAAGAAGTTTTTGCACTCTTTTAATACTTTTATTATTGAAGAATTTCAAACTCAATTGCAAATTGAAGCAGAAAATTAAGTGAACTGCAAATAAAGCTTCCTCATTGATTTCAAGTGAGGGCAATCATATCCAGATTACCTTTCTCCTAGAATGAATATAAGAAGAAGTTTTTGCACTCTTTTAATACTTTTATTATTGAAGAATTTCAAACTCACTTGCAAATTGAAGCAGAAAATTATGCACGTGATTCTCCCTACCTTGGTTTTAATGTGAACTATGTGAGTAAAAAGGGATTTTTAAAAGGCTTAAAATAAACTGAAACTTTAGAATAAAGGATTCATACCCATTTTCAAGAAGAATAAAATATGTTTTTATTATGGAAAGGAAGGATACTTTATCAAACAATGTAGGTATAAGAATAAGCCAAAAATTGCTATTGGCTACCAAACATTATTGATCTTACTGAACAAGATAGCATAAAATTTGTTGTTATGATTACTTAAATTCATATGCCAATTGCAAACAAGTTTTCTAAATGGTGGTCAGATTCCCATGTAGCCATTCATATGTGTAATGATGAAGTGCAATTTAAAACCTATAAAGAATGTAATGAAATAGAAAAGATTTTAAAGGAGAATCATGATTCTATCAAGGTGTGTTAGGTAAAGGATTTGTTGATCTTAAATTCACTTTTGGGCAAAAGCCAACTTTAGTTAATATCTTTCGTGTTCCTGAAATTAAAAAGAATCTTGTATTTGCAATTTGTTATGTAAGAAGGGATTTATAGTTATGCTAAAGTCTGATAAAGTAATAGTTTCTAAAAATGATTTGTTTATTGGAAAAGGATATTCCAGTGATAATATGTTTAAGTTTAATATTTATGAAATAAATAATATGTTTACTTATGTTGTTGAGTATTCTTTTACTTTGTGGCATGCTAGATTAGGACATTTAAATTTTCAATCCATGAATTATATGTCAAAACATGGCTACATAACATTGCAAAAGAATTACAATGATAAATGTGAAATTTGTGTAAAAGCAAAAATGACAAAGGAACCATTTCCTAAAGTTGATAGAAATTTATAATTATTAGAACTTAGAGAAGGAAAAAGATATTTTACAATTTTTATTATTGATTTTTCTCATTATACTTTTGTATATTTATTAAGAATAAAAAATAAAGCTTTTGAGAAATTTAAAGAATATTAAGTCTATTGTAGAAAATCAAAAGGATAGAAAAATAAAAATTCTATGTATTGATAGAATGGAAGAATATTTCCCAGAGTCTTTTACTCAATTTTGTAAAGAAAATGGAATAATTCATTAAAGAAAAAATAGGACTTTAGTTGATATGATAAATAGTATGTTGTAAAATGTTAAGTTACCTTTTAATCTTTAAGGAGAAGCACTTTCTATAGCATATTATATAAATGATAGAGTTTCTTCAAAGAAAATTCTTGCATCACCATATAAATTGTGGAAAAATGGTAGAAAATCAAAATTACATTATTTCAAAATGTAAGGGGTGAATTGGATTTTATAAAATGTTTGACCTTCATAAAGCTAAATTAGAACCTAGAAGGATTAGGATATTTTTGTTGGCTATGCCCAAAATTGAAAAGCATATAGATTACTTGATTTAGGTTCTAATGTTATTATTAAGTCTATACATGTTGAATTTTTTGAGAATAACTTTTGCATGATTTTGTTACTTAAAAAATATTATGGAAAGATAAATTGAAAGAATTTTCATATTTGGTAAAAATGAAAAAGAAAATGATGATCATATTGAGCTAAGGAGAATAAGCCAAAGAACGAGAAAAGAAAATACTTTACACTTAGATTCAATTGTTTTTCTAGTTGAAGGTGATAGAACCAAGTTACTTAATAAAATACCTATTCTACTAAGTGTAAATGAAAATCTAAAAACTTTTAATGAGGCAATGGCTTCAAGATATGCAACTTTCTAGAAAGAAGTTATAAATGATGAAATAGACTTAATAATATCAAATGATACATAAACCTTGGTTGATTTACCACCAGGTTCAAAGATTATAGTATGTAAATGAGTATTCAGAAGAAAATATAACATTAACAATTCCATCCAAACCTTTAAAGTAAGATTGGTTGCTAAAAGTTTTAAACAAAAGGAAGATATAAATTACTTTGATACATATGCTCTAGTAACTAGAATAACATCCATTAAAATACTTATGGCTTTGGCATCCATTTATAAGTTGTGTGTGCATCAAATGGATGATAAGATGACATTCTTGAATGGTAACTTAAAGGAGGAAACATATATGGAACAACATGAAAGTTTTGTACTTCTTGGTAATGAGAAAAAAAAGCTTGTAAATTGGTTAAGTCATTGTATAAGTAGCCATATTATCAAATGATTTTAAACATAATGGGGCTGACAAGTGCATTTACTCAAAATTTATGAACAATTATAGAGCGACAATATGTCTCCATATAGATGATATGCTTAGATTTAGTATGAATATGATGGGTATAAATCAAATTAAAATGTATCTAACTTTTGTTTTCAAAATGAAAGATTTAAATGAGGTTGATAAAATATTGGGAGTAAAAAACAATAAGCATAGCAATGATTTTTTTACTTAATTAAAGTCATTATATTAATAAATTGATTGAAAAATTTAGACATATTAATATAAAGGAAGTTGTTACTCTATATGACTCAAGTGTGAAATTAATTGAAAATCATGGTCAGGTAATTGCACAACTTGAATATGCTAATGCTATTGGAAGCATAATGTACATTATGCATTATAGTAGGGCAAATATTGCTTTTGCTGTATGCATTGCTAAGATTTATAAATAGGCCTAGTATAACCTATTGGAAGGTCATTGCAAGAGTCCTTGAATATATAAAAAGGACTAAAAATTTTGATTTATATTATTTTGCTTATCTATCGATATTAGTAGGATATACGAATGCAAATTAGATTACAAGTATAAATAATAACAAATCCACATTTGGGTAGATATTTACACTAGGCATTGGTGCTATCAATCGAGCATCAAAGAATCAAATTTTCATCTTGCATTCAACTATGAAAGTTGAATTCATAGCGTTGGCTGTTGCAAGTAAGGAAGCAAAATAGCTGAGAAATTTATTAATGGATATTGAGTCATGGCCACAACTGATGCTAGCCACTTCCTTATATTGTGATAGTGAAGCTACAATGTCAAGAGCATATAATGACATATATAATAAAAAAATCTAGACATATTTGTTTAAGACATGCGTTTGATATTATTAAAATAAAATCTAATAATTAATTTTAATGTTATAAGTAAATAACGGAATGAATAATTATAATAAATATAATAATATTAATTATGAAATTTGAAAAATATAATATTAATAACAATTACTTTTATAAATAATTGACAAAATATTGTGTTTAGTTTAACGCATTTCGGGCTTGAGAAGCATATTTCCTTTTCCGACTGCGAGTCAAATGCCATGCAATTCCCATAAAAGAAGGCAACTGCGGGTGAGTTTGACTTTCATCAAAATGAATGAGCAGTTAGTTATAACAGAGAGATTCTCACCCTTCACTCGTGAAATTCAGTTGGCCATTAGCTGTTGAATCACCATTATGCCCTCTAATCTCTTCACGTGTCCTTTAATCCTGTACGTGTACATGACGATTCTGATCTTATAGATGAAATCCACTTCCATAAAAAGATACAGTACTTTACAAAGTTATACCAATTACGTATATATATAAGCTATGTTTCTCAGTGATCCCTTTACAATCTGTACAGAAAGGAAAATATATTCATTTCCGCTGAATTTTAATGAGGTTATACAAATTCATCCTTTAACTTTAATTTTTCAGATCTTCTTTAAAATATAAAAATATTACACTCAATTATCAAATTTAAAATCTTCATTAAAAAATTATGATTATATAATTCAAATCGACCCACATGTGATATTTAGCTGTGCTTTCTATTTATGTTTCTTTCATTCTTGTTTCTCTCCTAAGAAAATTTATGAGATACTTGTAAAAAAGTTAAAAATAAATTCTTGATCCCCTAATATTTTATTAAAATTTTAATATTATTTTTTAAATTTAATTTGAAACAAGTTTATCTTCTAACTTCACAAAAATATGCAATGTAACTCAAAAACTTAATATTGTTAGTTTTTTTCTTTCAATGAAGATATTTATATAGCATTTAACTTGATATCCTACAAGATTCACATAAGTAATATTTTCATATTTTTATGAAAAAATATTTTAATCTTTTTATCTTCCATTAAAGTTTTAGTGTTATTTTCTAGGTTTAATATAAAGAAAAATTATCTTTTAACTTTGCTTTTCCATAACTACAACCATATCTAATCACTCCCAATAATTAACTTCAAACTCCATTTCATTCTTTTCTTGTATTTATTCTTCATTATAACTAAATTTACTATTGGTTTCCAAGTCTCTAACTTGATTTATTTTGTTTAATATTTCTTCTTGTAATTAACTTCTTTCTTAGACTAATTTGTTGAAGAAGTTTACTTAAATTTATGCTAAATGATAATTCAACTTCTTTAAAATCATTATTATCTAATATTTCTTTTTTTATTATTATTGAAGTAAATTTTCTCATTGTGTTTAGTAAGTTGAAAAATAAATTTATTTTAAATAAAATTTTGGATGTAAAATTAAAATTTTATTGAAAATTAGGGATTAAAAGTATCTTTTTGCTATAAAAATATAGTAAGTTATGCAATATGCCATGTAAACATTTCTATTGAAAACTTTAATGTTATTTAGCTGTTGAATAATATTGCATATTTTTAAAAAGTTAAAAAATAAATTTGTTATAAATAAAACTTAGGGTATAAAAATAAAATTTCAATCAAAGTTAGGGGGCGAATATGTCATTTTGTTAGTATATATATGTATATATATAATTTGATAAAATTTGAACCGTTAATGTATGATTGATTAAAATGTTAAATTTTAATGTAAGTTTCATATTTTTTTAACAATTTCAACTTAACTACTAAAATGAAAATTTGATTATAAAATACTTAAATTATCATATATTGTGTGATTTAAATTTATAATTTAATCATCTTTTCTCATTATTTTATTAAAAAATTAATTTTGATTTAATTGTGGCATTATTTTATGAAACCCTTAATTAAGTTTTGAAACAAAAGAGGGTCTGCATAATTTTATTAAAATCGAAGAGAGGATGGAATTTTTTTTATATTATATACATATCTTTCTTACTTAACTAACTTTTTCTTTTAAATACTTAAGATTCCATTAAAAAAAGAGAGGAAATTCTTAGGAATAATATCTAGAGTCAATTTAGGATACGTAAATTGATAATTGCATTTCACTGTGCATTAATAGTGCGGCTGTCTTTGTCGACGATGTATTTTTAAGTACTGTGACCGGAAAATATTCCTTATAATGGGCAGCAGTCCGGCACAATATCAGTGGGAGAGAATTTGTGTATTTGCTTTGTCTGCCGCTGCAGTCCTAATGCTAATCATAGTGAATGGATAATGCTGATTGGTGATGGCACTGTTCATTAATTAAACCAACTTTCCCAGTTGATTTGGATAATTTTACAGTATTACTTATCCCTGTGATTCAGGTTACTTCACAAGTCAACTTGATTAACAAAATTGAGAAGGATCGATATTAAATTCTAATTTGTGCTTGGCACTGTATATCCCCACCATGGCTCTCACTATTAGCCATGGCCGCCACCATTTTAGGGTGTTGCCTGTACCAGACCCATCGCTCTGGCCGTCTGGGGGGGGGGGGGGTGCGTCTTCTTCATGTGCATATTTTCATCAAGAAAATGCTATCTACGCTTAACACTATGCCCCAAACTATTATTTGTATATGTCTATATAAGTGCATAGAGAGAGAGAGCAAAATTTTGGAAAATTTTGATATACATCACGGATAAATATAAGAATTTTGTTAAGAAAAATATTCCTTTAAAATTATCAAGTATCAATTTAGCACAGTACACATGAACAAATTTAATGTGAAAAAAAATTCTAAACTCTAAAAAAAAATCATAAATAAAAAGATTTATTATATCATAAAAAATTATAATACAATGTGAGTAAAAGTTTCTAATTATAATCTCACAACCTTTGAGCTATTATTCCTATATATCTTTCAACCTTTAAGGAATTTCAATATAATCCTTGTAGATACTCACATTTTATATATTTCAAATTCTTAATTAATATAAATAAGTAATTATATGATGTAATAAAATATAATTAACTAAATTTTAAGTAATTCTATTTTTATTTTAATTAATTTAATTAAAATAAATATAAATTAATTTAATTGATATATCTATGTATATTAATATATTTTTATATTATTTTATATTTTTTAATTAATTTAACAGTTAATTTTTTTAAATATTTTTAATACAATTAATTAATTTATTAATTTTTAATTATATGCTTTCAATTATTAGTTATTTAATTAATTTACTTACCATCAATTAACTTATTAACTAGTTATATCAAATAGAGTTTCAGTGTATGCAATATATGCATAATCTTTTATAGCATGAACATTTGTGCCTCGCAGCATCAGTGCTTCACCAATATGTCCCCATCTTAATAATATATGCACGCTTTTTGAGCCCACTTGGATTACTTAGCATCTGTTATTGCTCCGTCCTTTTCCAGATCCATAGATCTTAATCACTTCACGGCTAGATATTGCGGAACAATCAACTGTATATAATAACCGGATGATTGTTGACTTTAATGTCTTTATTTACAAAATTTTCAAGTTATTAATTCTTAATCCTCTAATTTAATATATATGTATGTCTTTGCATCTTTGAAATTTTATGAAATTAGCAATTATTTATTATCGTAATGGCTGAGCATAATTAATGACTATGACATTTGGCTGAAAGGGGAGGCATAACTTGTCAGTGGATTCTTGGCATTTTCACGATAGATAATGAGGAGGGCTCATTATCTCATAAGCTCTTGCTTCCTTGTAAGCTACTTTCACCGATTCTGACAAAACTGGATGCGTTTTTTCTAATCGATTAATTAATTACATTATATGAAACTTTTTGGATTAGATGTTTGTTAATAATGGATTAGGCTTTTAAAGTACGTACAACCAAATGCAGATTTTTTTTTCTCTTTTACAATTGTTACAAAACTATTCCTTTAAGTTTAATCTTTACTTGCTCGAATGCGTACGATTTTATATTTATCTCCTCCCCATTCCTTTTCATGCAATTTTTCCTTTTTTAATAATGTTGTTCACTTGTCCAATTGGATCTATGATTCTCATTTACCCGTTTCCGAATGCTGACTTAAGTTTTATCTATTTTGTTAGAAAGTATTTTTTTTAAGTATTATTTGCATGGATATTAGTAAATAGATGATATATATTATTTATATTTGTAATTAAAAAATTACATCCAATATTATGTTAATAGAGAAAAGTAAATTATTCTTTAAAATAGAATTTTTTTTAATCCTGTATATATATATTATAAAATAAATAAAATATTATCCTTTATTTTAATATTTTATAATTATATTTTACAAAAAAAATTTCCCCCAGATAACCTTGATGCCAAATCCTTCTCTTTTCATTCACAGTGGATAGGAATTTTGTTTTTTTTTTTTTTTTTTGAACGATGTGATTTACAGTTATTCATGCGGGTTTGAAATTCCATTCACAATGATGTTCAATAGTTAGTTAATTTGTTAGTATTGCTGTAATTCCTTAATAGATTGTCCTTGAAATAGAAGATCTTTATTATATTTCGAAAATTTTCGGCTGCATTTTCATTTTTTTCACTCCTTATCCTCAGAGAACATAATTTCTTAAATTCCATAAAGTCTAGTAGTTGTGTCTTTTCAGCATATTGGCATCGGGTTTTATTTAAACATGGATTTAGTTTGTACTTAATTAGAGTGATCCCTTGTACATGTCATTGGATGATATCTTAATTTTCTTAAAATGATTCATCGATGTGACATTAATCTTATGGATTTGGGTGCTTCATTATTCTTTAGAACAATGTTATGTAAAGTTCTATTTTTTAATAAATTGAGTATTTTTATCATTAGATTATATTTTTTATTATATTAAGATTTATATTTTTTTATTTAATTCATTCATTTATAATTTTTTTTAAAAAATCTAATAATAAAAATATTTAATTTTTTAGGAGGTAGAGCTCATCTAACATTATATTTATCTGCTAGTGACGCTGCTGATTCGATTGATTTTCTTCATATAGCAAAATCTAATCGGATTGAAATAGATCCTCCCTTTGGCCCTGGCACCATGTGATATCCACCTGGTGATTTCAAAGCTTCATTTTTTTTTTATTCTGCAGAAAAATTCTCTACCCATAGTTTCATTAAAGTGTTGAAATTCTTCCTAACTTGATTCTTGGAATTTAATTTTTTAAGGGGCCTTTTTTCCTGCTTCCTACAGATATGTTGCTGATAAATCATCAGATTCTGCTGATTGTGCTCAACAAACTTGTATTATACATGTTACTCCTATATATATATTCCTATACCTCGTTGATCTAACAAAATTTGTTGTTATTTTATTGGATGATGCTCTTAATCATGCATTAACCACTGAGCCATATAATTAATGTGTGGCATTTAATTTAAGCCTCCTTAATAAAGAAAGAGCAACCAAATAGGCATTATGTTAAAACCACTAGAGCAATTGCCATCTCTCACTGAGCCGTTCTGCAACACGTGAAAAACTAGCAATCTGCATATTAGAACACGCCCAAATAGGCTAAGATATTTTCAAAACTCCTGTGTTAAAATGAGTATGCTACACAATGATATTGACAAAGTATGCTACAACTTGGGAAAAGGTTGCTTTGGTTTGCAGCTAAAAAATGATTGTTTGTGTTGGTGGTTGAAACGACATGCAATCATTAATAAAGAGTGATCAGTGGTATACTAAACAAGGGTTTGTGAGAAAATTTGTTATTTTAATTATATTTAGATTAGATGTTAAATAGAAAATTTGAAATTTCCAACATTACATTTCATATTGAGTAAGCACAGAAAAATGAAGCAGGGGAATCATCTCAACTATTGAGTATTGTGCTGTTGGCTAAGCAAAGTTAGTGAAGTGTAGAGCTAAGTTACATATTTTCATGTACCCACCCTGAAGTGATACCTTATTCTGCCTGTGTCTCTCCTCTCCGGTCTCCACATCTGCATGCACATTGCTATATATGGTCACAACTAATTAACCTTTCACGGAATCTTCTGGGTTCAATTTATTTTATTGAAAAATATTTTTTATAAAAAATATTATATATATATATATATATATATATATATATATATATATATATATATATTAATGAAGAAGTAATATTTTACTTATATATAGTTAAAAAAATTAATATCTTAAACTATAATAATAAAAAAGAATATTTTATTTTTTAAAAATTTTTCATATTTAATATTATATAAATAAATATATTTCTCATTTTAATATTTTATAACTATATTTTATTAAAAATATTTTTCCAAAACAAAACGGAACCTCTGGCTCTACATTTGTATCTCTAGCTTCTGAGCTAGCTTAATTTATATCAGGATTCTTTTCTCTCCAACTTGTTGCTACTTTAGTTTGGCATCTCATTCGTTAATTCCAATGCATGCTGATGTAACAAGACTTGAGCCTCCAAATCCAAACTAAGGATAAACCCATCACATAATCTGTCTGTATTACTATTAAATTTCACCTATATATATATATATATATATATATCACTTGGAATCTCATGTTTATATTTTCTGACCACAAATGGAGTTACGTGTGTGAACACCATGTATTTTCACAGGAAAAGAGCTATGTGTTATTATAACTAGATATGACTCCCGAGAATATTAATCAACATGCTTTCAAGTACGTTGTCCCCCTTTCTGTTTTTGGATGACATATTTTATGAAAAAAGTTTAGTTTGTTTGTGCGTAGAAGTAAGGAATATTTTTGTAATTTGTATATTGTGAAAACAAAATAATGGAAAAAGATAATATTATTTTTGCCTCAAATTAAAATAAGTCAGAACCAGAGTCCATAATTATAACAGCAATACTATATGCATAAAAATGATATCTAAAATTAAAATTTGAATGTTAATTGATATAAAATAGTTGAATAAATTTTGAAAGCTCAGTTTAATAAATATAAAAAATTAAAAATTTAATTTCGAATTTTACTTTTGATATATATAGCATTTTTAAAATTATATACAAATGAAATTTTGTTTTACAAAAGTTACTTTCCCCAAAACAAATGCGGCCTTCATTCCTTGTCAAGAAGGTTAACAAGATTTTTTTTTTAATACATTGATAACGATGACGTTTGAACTTAAAACCTTCAACATGTTATCCAAATTCTTTATTATTATCATCGCGTGGAGGTTAGCCTTGAATATTTATTTTATTACATAAAAAAATAGAATTCACAATTTTAAACGGAGATCTACATACATAGTAAAAGTAACTGTAAAACCTACACTTTTTTCTGTATTAAAAAGTTGTTTTCAGTGTACAACATGTGGGTTGTAGGTTATTACGTATGCCTGGTACTGGCCCGGATATTTTGGGCTCTAACATCTTGGGCTCAAGGGGCCCACGAGTACAAGCGTCCATCATACCCGAAATGTTGCTCGAAGGCAGCAGCAAAGAATTTCGGAGGGGATTCATTAAGGCTCACAATGTGGTTGGAGAACTGTTGGCGGGTTTGGCGCCATGTAGTGAATGAAGCCTTGCCTTATTCATCGTTCTCAGTCTTCACAGAGTGAGTGTCAGAGGGGAGGGCATAGAGGATCCTCGAAGCAATTTACGGTCAATGAGGACAGTTGGGTCGCGCTTCATATCATCCATTTCCAGGCTCAAGTTATTTTTTTTTTTAGTTTCCTGCTTGTATCAATAGCGTTCTAGTCCTTTATCTTAATTCTTAATGCTCTTCAATTTTATGTCCGTAGAGTGGTTGGAACAGTGGAATTGTTTAATTTGTAAAATTTTACCAAACATACATGCATAGCCGTTCTCAAAACTTTATTTATCTGGTTTGTCATGATGTCATGCTCAATTTGATATGAGTTGCCTTCATGATTATCCATTAAAATTTGTCTCCCTTTTCTTGCATTGTAGTGCAATGTCTATGTCTTGACATCTCTCAACAGACTCTGGCTCTTATAATCATCACGAGCCCATCAAGGTCGAAAAATCAGAGACGGTTAATTTGCCTCCACCTTCAACAGAGAAGGTATTCGACTATCATAACCGTGTTTAACCTTAACCTTTGTTCCCATATTTTGTGTATTTATCTATTTTTTATTTGTAGCATGACATTTTTAAGTTTTATGCATTTTTCAGTTGCTTGTGTTGCAGGACAATGGATTTGTTTGGCTCCCACATCTGTAGAGAAGCCCTGGATCGTGGTTTTACTGTTACAAGTCTTGGTAGGTTTGATAAATTTTTTTTACGATTACCAGTATCACATCTTAAATTGTTTAATTATATCATAAGGGTATTAATAACAATTTAGTCAAAATTATTATTGATTCAGTACCCTGCAGTGTTTGAATTCTGTCTGGGCAGGTCTTGATCTTGATTCCTCATTTTCATATTTATTATTTGTGCACTTGCACTTTGTAGAATTTCTACTTTGTCTTTCATTCTGTCTTTTACTTCCAGGTCTGGTAGGTCATCTCAGCATGATTCCTGGGCCAACAATGTCATCTGGTATAAAGGTTTGCCTCCTTGTTTGGGATTTCTCCCTTGAAAATTATATCTTTATGCGATACTATAATGTCTCTGAACTTCCTTTTATAACTAGGGAACCTGCTTTGAACTGATTCATGGAAGGAAGCCTTGACTGGGGTCACTGCTGTTGTAAATTTCCACTTAACTTCTTGTAATTTGGTTGCTTAGGGCACAAGACTCTGCTTCGTGATTTGTTGGTTTCCTTGTGAGTCATTTGTGCATCCTGTTAACTTATGTTAATTTTCTAAGATCTCCTGCACTGGTGGTTTTGGCTCCAATTCATACATGTACAAGATTAATGGCACTGCTAACATCAATGCAATTAGAGCAGCTTCAAAACAAGGTAATCAAGGAGCTAGGACAAATTGTTTTCTAAATGGTGCTTTTTAGAATATCAGGCTTCATTCTTTCATGTCAAGTGAGCAAAAGAATTGACAAACATTCAAGGGCGCAGGATTATGTGCGCGCGCTGAAGTTGTGATAGGTGTTTGGGATGTCACTTCCTTCCATGCTGGCCATGGTAGGGGTTAAATAAAAAAGCATGTTTTATAAAATGCTGTCTCAGTTAAGCTCTATTTTTTGCAATCTGTATATATATTTAGCTTGGATGAATTCAGTCATAAGAATGAAGTTGTCATACAATGTCACTTACTATTGTTAGATGTTTGGCTCTTGGTCTTGCAGGTGTAAAAAAAATTCATCTATCTCTTAGATGCTGACTTTGGTGTAGTAAATTACTTACTGAAGGGTTATTATGAGGGAAAGGTAATTTCTTTTTCTTCTAATTTTTGAAGATATATTGAGAATGAATCACCGGTTGGTAAAATGTGAAAAAATTACTGTAAAACCCCACTGAAAATTACTGTTTATTTTTTTTCTTTTTTCTATTAAGGATTCTTTTATACATAAAGAGAAGAATTAGCAAGCCTCTGTCTTTTCAAAATCAATTGACATTCAGAATTTATTTGCAGAGAAACATGCTCTCCCTCTATTTTTTTTAAGTATTGTTTTAAAAAAAAATTGTTCCTATTTATCTATCATTTTAAAAACCCAAGATTACATTTATTGTTTTCTTTCAAATATTACATTTACCTTTTATCAATAATTTTATTTATCAGTTGACTTTTAGTAGAAGATATATTAGTAAATTATATCTCATCTCTCTTAAAATTAAGATTATTTATTATATTACTTAACCTTTGTGTATTAACCTTAAATGATACTTAAAAAAGAACGGAGTGAGTAAATGTTATTGTGATTAACCATTTTCAGATCCGTTGATGACCTGATTACATATATTATCCTTATCTTTTCCTGTTAGGATATTATGAAAATTCCTTCTCTCTCTATTGTTGCTAAAGATTTTATAATTATCAAATTATCTTTATCTGAGATTGAGATATTCCCATCCTTATCTCAAGAAAATCATTAATGGTGTCTTATTTATAGAGAGCTACAGAAATAGAATGACTAATTAGATACTTTTGCAGAGGTTAGCAATTTTTGTCTCTTACCCTACATGTTAGGAGGTTTATTAACTAGGACACAAGTATTTGTGTAGTGGAATATACAAGACAATTTGATATTTAGTAAAATTTTGATCTACCATCTCCTAATGATTAACTGTCATCTTTTATTATTATTATTATTACTATTTTTTTTACTGAGTTGGGTAACATTAGCCTATAACCCAAATTGAGGCTTTTCTCCCCCGTTGTGTTGTGTTAGGCTTTTAACAATTAATGTAAAACTTTGTTAATATCCCAATTATAGATAACACACAATGCTTTATATGTGCTACTGCTAGGTTATTACCTAAAAGTAACGTGTTGTATAACTCGAGTACAGTGTTAAATGAGGTAGAATTACTGCATTGGCACCCAGATGTAATGTTAAATGAGTAAGAGTCTTCACATTTTTTTAAATGAATATGAGTAAAGAAGTTAGTTTGAGAGAGCATGGTTAGATTTGATACTTGGAATATTAGCATGCTGACAAGTAAATCTTTAGAGGTCATAGACACTATGATTCGGAGAAGGATTAATATCATATGTCTTTAAGAAACTAAATAGGTTAGAGAAAGAGATAACGAGATAGACACTATAAAATTTAAAGTATGGTATACGTAAAAAGTTAGAGAAAAGAATGAAGTTAGTATTATAGAAGATAAGAATTGAAAAAAGAATGTGATGGATGTAAAAAAGATTGGAGATAGGATTTTATCATTAAGATTAATAGTTACACATGAGACTATTAATATCATTAGTGTTTATGCACCACAAGTAGGATTGGAGGCACATTTGAAAGATAAGTTTTGGGAAGACGTAGAGGGATTAGTTTAAAGAATTTCACAAGAAAAAAATATTTTCATTAAAGGGGATTTAAATGGATATGTTGGTAGTGAGGCAAGGTAATTTTTTAGAGTACATGGAGGATTTAGTTTTGGAATACTAAATGAGGAGCGGTAATTTATTCTTAATTTTTCAATAGCATATGATTTTAAGATTATGAACACTTATTTCAAGAAGCAGGAAGAGCATCTAATTACATACAAGAGTGGAACCTTAAGGTCACAAATTAATTTCTTTTTTATAAGGAGTTTAAATAGAAGAGTTTGTAAAAATTATAAAGTAATTCCGAGAGAGAACCTTACTATACAACACATAGTCCTAGTCTTTAATGTTCATTTTAAGACCCACAATAAAAAAAAAAGATGATAAGTTATAAATCAAAGGATTAAATGGTGGCAGCTCAAAGGTGAGAAATAAATAACTTTTAAGAGAATATTATTGGAAGAAGGTAATTGGGAAGTACAAGCAAGTACTAACCATATTTGGGATGTGATAGCTAAGAGAGTTAGGATAGTTGTTAAAATAGTCTTGGGTGATTCAAAAGGTTTTGGAATGAAAGATAAAGAATTTTGGTGGTGAAATGAAAGTATACAGGAGAAGGTCAAAATAAAAAAAGAGTGTTTCAAGGCCTTACATATGTGTGCTAATGTCGAAAATTAGGAAAGGCATCAAATAGCTAAAA
This sequence comes from Sindora glabra, assembly GCA_020226215.1. Taxonomy (NCBI): domain Eukaryota; kingdom Viridiplantae; phylum Streptophyta; class Magnoliopsida; order Fabales; family Fabaceae; genus Sindora; species Sindora glabra. Next base: position 79,051,456 of record CM035230.1, read on the forward strand.
ATAAGACCAAAAAGGCAATGAGTGAGGCATGATCTAAAGTTTTTGAGGATTTCTATTAAGATTTAAGGATAAAGAATGGAGAATGAAAGATTTATAAGCTTGCCAAAAATAGGAAAAGGAAAATAAGACATTTGGATCAAGTAAGGTATATTAAGGATGAAGAAGGACAAGTTCTATTCACAAATGAAAATATTAAAGAGAGATGGAAGAAGTACTTTTTATAAGCTTTTCAATGACGAACAAGGATTATTAGGAATATAGAAGGATTAGAAATCTAATAGGATAAACAAAATTTAACTTATTATCATAGGATTCGAGTTGAAGAAGTAAAAAAAAGCTTTTTTTTTAAGAGGATGAATAATGATAAAGCCATTGGTTATGATGGTATTTCTAATGAAATTTGAAAATGTTTTAGAGGGTAAGACATCTTTTGGCTCACTAAGTTATTTAATAAGATTTTGAGCTATAAGAAAATGTTAAATGAATGGAGTAGGAGTATTTTGGTACTTATATGTAAAAACAAATAAGATATTTAAAACTATACAAACTATTGAGATATAAAATTTATGAGTCATACTATGAAATTATGAAAAAAAAATAATTGAGTACATATTAAGAGCAAGGTTGTCCAAATCATAGATCTTACCTAAAATCGGACAAGAGGGTTAAGATTATAATTTGTGAGATTATAAATAGGATCATAAGATCCTACCTATAATGTAAAAATATATCAATTTATATATATGTATATATATGCCTTTAAAAATATTAAATATGGATAAAATAATTTCAAACATCCCTAATATAAATAAAATTAAGTTCTTTATGCAAGTCTTAACATTAAAACTAGTAAATAAAAATTTTCTAACATGTTTAAAATCACAAATAATATAAGCAATGTCAAGATTCAAGCATAACAGCGATAAAAAGAAATTAATACAATCACATATATTATATAAAGTAAAAAAATTTCATCAATTAAGAAAAATTAAAAATTTTTAATCAACATCAAAAATTAAAATCAATAAAATAAATATTAATCATTTAATTAACATCAAAATATAAAATCAACATAATTATCTAATATAATATAATTAGCAATAAAATAAATACAATTAGATAATAAAATTCATATTATATAATTATATAAATATAAAAAATTAAAGAATAAAGATAATAATAAAGTAACAAATAGATATAAATACATATGTAATATAAAAATTGAAAAGTTATAAATATTTATATAAAATTTGAAATAGATATAAATTATTAAGTATATATAAAATTTGAAAGCCTAAAACATAACAAATATTAGAAGGTTCTTTTACTTTTTTTTTTCTCTCCCAGTCCTAGTGATGGAATTTGCTTCATTTGTTTAGCGTATTTGTTGCTTTGCCTCTGCATTTATGTTCTGGCTCTACATTTATGTTTGCGTTGTCATCGTTTTCTCTAGCAATCTTCAACAATGCGATTTGTAGCAGCCTCACACGTGATGTCTTCTTTTTTTCTTTCAGTCTCAAAAAACTAGAAATAATACACCATCATTTTAGCGAATTTCAAAAGCAGTTTTAGCTTCATCTAAGATCGTTATGCACGGATAATTTCAGTGATTTTACACTAAAAATTACAATCCCAGCACGATCCTAGCATCTATGATTTTTCTTTGTAATCGAAACTTGTATTGCAATGGATAAATCGTATAATCGTACAATTTTGCAATTGAACTCGTGATTTTAACAATCATGATTAAAAGATGAGACTAAGATTGTAAAAAATTAATTTAGATTTATGTCAAGAAGATTTATAATAGAGGTCATTTATCTTTTACGGAGATTGATAAAAAGGTATTAAAGTCAAGAAAGATACTTGTGATTTTCATTAACTTATAAAAAGTCTATGATTGAGTACCAAAAGAAAAGAGTTCGTGTGGTATATATTTGAGCTATACAGGACATGTATGATGGAAAAACTACAAGTGTAAGAATTTTTGAAGGTAAGACAAATGATTTTATTATAAGGATATGTCTATATTAGGGTTTAGCCTTAAGTCCTTACTTATTTAATCTAGTTTTTGATGTTTTTACCACGAACATAGAAGAGACTATCCTTAAATATATACTATTTGTGGATGATATAATTTTGATTGAGAAATTAAGGGAAGAGATTAATTATAAACTTGAGCTTTAGAAATAAGTATTCATGATTTTTTCTTGAGTAAAAATAAAATAGAGTACATGCATTGCAAATTTAATAGGAAGTAAGATAGAAATGATTTAAAGGTAATAATTGGAGAGCATGTCATACCACAAGTGTCTAAATTCAAGTATTGGGATCTATATTACAAAGTGATAGAAAAATTGATAGAGATGTTAAATACAGGATATTAGTTAAATGGTTAAATGGAATGGTTATTTATGATTGCAAAGTACCTGCTAAGTTTAAGGGAAGTTTTAGAATTTAGGGTTTAAGATAGTGAATATTAGGATTTGAAGGGATAATAAGAGTAAAAAATGGGTGTAACAAAAATAAGAATGTTAAGATAGATATGTAGTCACACAAAAAAGGACAAAATATGAAATGAATACATACGAAAGAATATTGGCGTGACACCTGTTGAGTAGAAAATGATAGAAAATTAGTTAAGGTGATTTGATCATGTGCAAAGAAAGCCACTGGAGGTACCAATGAGAAGAGTCGAACACATGGCCTTTAACCTTGTGAAAAGGTGTAGAGGGAAGCTAAAAAAGATATTGAGATAAATTATAAAAAAAAATCTCTTAATGAATAATATTTTCAAAAATCTGGTCTCGAATAAAGCCCAATGATGTAGTGTGATTCATGTAACTAACCTAATTTAGTGGGATAAGGCTTTGCTATTGTTGTTGTTGTTGTTATTATATAATTACTTTCATTAAAATCCCGTCTTATTGATAAATATATATATCCCTGCTCTTTTTTAACCCCCTTTTATAGTTTGCTTTTTGCAAAGATGTTTTCTTAGAACATGAAAGTAAAATTTTGGAGAGCAGTTCTTGATGATACTTGGTGTTAGGAGACTATGTATACACATAACGGGAGTTTGACATGGATTTTCTAGGAATGATTCTTAGGTCAGGATTTATTTATGGGACTCGAATTGTTAGAAGTATGAAGTTAGCCCACAGTACAATTGGTTCTCCTTTGGAGATGGTGAGTTATGTGCTTGATCCTAAGATGTAATGATATAGACCTTTCCTTTTAAAGCTAATGTGTAAATAATTTTACTCCTTTATTAAGTTGATTTTACTTATATAGACATTTTTTTTGTTTTTTTGACTGGAGTGTTTAATCCTAAAATTCCTGAAGCAAAATTCCACAAATCTTACAATATATCCCAAATTATTTTTAGAGAAAATTATACTTTATCTACATATGATTTTACATTTTTCATTTAATTCACCTATGGTTTTATGGATTGAAATTCACCTTCTTGTTCTTTGTATGCTAAAACTTTTATCCACTTAAATTATTTTTCACCAAAATATTAATGGAGAAATCATGTGCACTGCTTGTGATATCCATTTCTTGCATTTTGATATAATTCGTTGATTAATGATTTAAAGCAATTCTCTCTTAAAATAAATCCTGACTTAATTGTAGATTATTTCTCTTCCATTTGCATAGTTCCAATTAATAAATTGGTATTGCTTTATGTTTCAACATTTGTTTATTTTCTACATTAACTCTAATCTTTGCAACTTTTGTGTGTATTGATTCATGAAGTATGAGATGTAATGGTATGTGCTTGTGATTTGTAATCATTATCAGTGCAATGTCTATCATTCTATCAGTTTATAACTTTGGAGATAATTTATAACTATTAAAGTCATGATTTATGGAAGGTGTTAGTTTTAGAGAAAAATTCACGGGTGAAAACTTTAGAGATACCATAAATATTATGATATAATCCCCTTGATAAAAAACTCAAGATGAAAGTCCTTGAGGGGGTTGCTTTTGACTGAGCAATGAATTCAATCAAAATAGGGGGAAGTAGAGATCATGTGCAATGCTTGTGATTTCTCTATTAAAATAGTTTAGGTGGATAAAATATTAATTGTGAAAAATATAGATGAATGAATTTCAACCCTTAAAACAATATGTGAGTTGAGTGAAAAATAGTAAAAATATTGGTAGATAAAGTGTAATTTTCCCTTGTTTCTATTACACTATGTGCATGCCCACGAATCACTCCAACACCCCTTATTTTTACACGCTGGTTCAGGCATTTTGAAATGTTTTCCCCGTTTTTGTATTCATCAATTGTTAATTCATATAGGGCTCCACCTCTTTAGTTATATGGTCAATTGGGTTGAGTGCAAGCATCTAGAATCGAAGTTTGCATTCAAACACCTTATTGCCCTGAGCAACTCCCGTATATGAACTTAAGGCTTGTTTTTGGGGATTTTTAAGCTCAAATAGTTGAATTAGCAACGTTTATAACTAATGCTTGAATATGCTTTACTTATCTTAATATGAATGTTAAGAAATTGCTACTTTTAGTTTTAATTGGAATTCTCTTAAATTACCGAGTTTCTCAAATATGCCAGACCATTGGCCCATATCCCATTTTTAGGGCCTCTATTCACTCCTCCTGTCAATGTTAAAGCAGTGGCCGAAGTTGCTGTTAGGGCTGTTACTGACCTTGTTTTGCCCCCGGGGATCATTAATGTATATGGAATACAGCACCGTAGTAAGCTTAAATACAAGTAGAAACACCTTTTTTCTTTTTGTTTTCATTTTAGACCTAGTTGCGGCCAATAGCATCTGAAATTTCGAGTTTACTATCAATTGTTGAATTTGTGAATCTTTGTACGCGGTTGTATTTGATAGAATGGGATCCAAGAACGCGTGACAATTGATTCTTCTTTCTGTTCCTTTTAATTAGCAATGTCATTTAACCTTTTAGCAAAGCAAGTTGTTATTGATTACACATTGAACAAAGTTTGATTTTAATTAATTTCACTCGTTATGTCGAGTATGCAAATGAGTACGAAAAGGCAGAATCTCTTCATAGAATGCTCCTCTTTCTGTGAACGTTTTGCCAGGGAATTTAAAAATGAGAATGATTAATTGTTTTTTAATTTACAATGGATCTACCCTGAGAAGGCAGGCAGATTTTGATTACTAAAATAATATATATCGAAAAAGTTGTTTGTTATGGTGTTTTTGAAATTTTCAAACTTAAAAAATGATAAGTTTTAAAATTATTAATACCAATCATTTATTTTTTAATAGATATAATTAAATAGTTTTAATTTAATAATTTTTAAAATTGTTACATTATCCATAAATTTTAGAATCCTAAAAATATTATAAAATTCACAATCGAAAAATCTTATAATAACAAAAAAATAAAGTAACGTCGTACACAGATTCTTTTTTTCTTAAAAAAAAAAGATATTTGCTTGGACACACGTTTTTCTGGCAGTATACTTTGTGAGAAATCCCGTCCATTGAAACTAATGTCCTGAATTATAGCCCCTTCCAAAATGTACAACATGTTCCGAAATTGCATTGATCAAAAGTATTCGTCAAAATTTCAATTCCACTATGGAAAATGTAACCAAACTACTGAGGCAATTAAGACCGAGTCATAAAAAAAAAAAAAAAATCAAAGTTTTGGCAGACTTTTCAGTGTTATTTCGTGGTCATTGAAAGTCAATTATCAAGATGGCGACACAAAATTCTTATACGTATGTAGCCTTTTTGCGCCCATTCCAGTACGATAAGGAGGGGGTTCTCTTGTACTCATTAATATAAACACTACTGAATTATTTCTCAGAGTAATACAAAAATATTCTTTGTTATAATATTTTAAAATTTGACTTGATTATTTATTCAATAAAATGGCTCGATCAAAATCGAACCAATTTAATCAGTTGGATTAATTCAGATATTTTTATATATATTTTAGAATATATACATTACATATAATATATAAAAACATGTTATGAAAAAAATTTAATCTACAATTATCATTATATTTAATAAAAGAGCATTTTCAATGAAAAAATATATTAAATATCTAATTTTTATCATAATTGTAATCATCAAATTCAAAAAAGTATTATTAAACTTATAAAAATGCATATTTGTTATACTTATATAGTTATTTAACATATATTTAAATTTAATCCTATTAAATTCTTTAGCCATATATCATAATATTGTTTAAAATATAAATTTTATTGGTTTTATATTAAATTATGTATACCTCATAGAAACTGAATAAAAAAATGAACATCACTTTATTATATGAATGGGAGAGAAGTTTGGTAATATAATATTAGAATAGAAAATTATACACTATTATAATAGCAAAAGGACTTGGTATAACGATATAAATTAAATTCCTTTAAAACGTAGGATGTATTATGAAAAATAAAATATAAAATTATAATTTTTAATAAAGGATTTGAAATTTAATATAAAATAATAAATTAAAAAAATATTTTTAAATATATAACCTCTCACTTTTCAATTTTTCATCAACAATTAAAATATTTCATCTTATTTTTTAAAATGTATCACGAAGAGCTGGAATGTAATGTCATAACACGTGCAGCTTGAATTTCCAGAGCAGTGGTTGATTCTCAGCCGCGCTCAGTACAATCCAATTATTCACCATTTCTTTTTTATCTATTACATTTTAAAAAAAATCTTTATTTTTTTATTTATTATTTTAAAATTATAATAAAATATTAAATATTTTTTTAAAATTTATTTTTTATTAATAAATATTTTATTATTTTATATTATTAATTAATTTATATTTTTTTACTTTTAACTATATTAAATTTTATACATAAAAAATAATATTATAAAATTTATTAAAAATAAATAAATTTAATTATTTTTTTAATATTTGTAAAATAATGACAATATATAAATATAAACGGAGAAAGTATTTTTCAAGTGAGAATTCCCAGCGAAAGTAGGTTTGACCGGTTAGTACTAGTCAAAATCGGTTCAATTGGACAGTCGGATTTCAAATTTATTCCGGCCCGTTTGTAAGCCCAAATCATTGGACGGGCTGACCAGACCAAGTTGATACCAGCGTGTAGAATTAGAACTCTCGGACAGGGACAGACTTCTCCGTCTCTTCACCAGCAATGTAGGGAAATTATGAAGAAAGCAGTGTCTCTCTGATGTTGAATTGGTTTTGGCAGTCAAATTGCTTCTAGATCGTGATTGTAGTCAGACTTCTCACGTAAGCACAAAATCGGTTCCACGAAACATATAGAAAATGAAATTGGGAGAGCCACGAGAAAGAACAAGTATGTTCAAATGTCCAGTCGGGAGGCGTTGACGATGGGGTCCGCACGGCAATATGTAGCCGTCTTAGCATGTTTCGAATAGACAACGGCAAGTACGTAGAATACTCACTGTATTCTACCCGAAAGGGATCTCATAAATTGATCCAAATCTCGGATTTTCCTTCGTATTCTAAAAACCCCTATTTCCTTTCCTTTCTAGGATCTTCTGGTTCGACCGGCGTGATGAATGACAGATTGAAGGCCGCTGCACAAGAAGGGGACTTGGACTTGCTCTACACACTCATTCACATGGATCCATATATTTTTGAGAACATAGAAGCCATACCATTTGTCGATACTCCTCTTCACATTGCTGCTTCTGCTGGGCACACCATTTTTGCCACCGAGATTATCAGACTGAAACCTTCATTTGCTTGGAAGCTAAATCTGCATGGATATAGCCCCATCCACCTTGCTCTAGTACTTGGCCATCACAGAATGGTGTGCCGTTTCATAGATATTAATAAACACCTCGTTCGGGTTAAAGGAAGGGAGGGCTTCACTCCTCTGCATCTGGCAACTCAATTTGGTAAAATAGATCTATTGGCTAAGTTCTTGTTAGCTTGTCCCGATGCAGTTGAAGATGTGACTGTAAGAGGCGAGACTGCTCTTCATATTGCTGTCAAAAATAACAAGTTTGATGCTCTTAAAGTGTTGGTTGGCTGGCTTCAAAGGACCTGTAGTAAACGTGCTGAGGCTCGGGAAAAATCAATTTTGAATTGGGGCGATGAAGCTGGCAACACCATTTTGCACCTTTCTGTACTCCAAAATGAACCTCAGGTAAATCCTTGTCCTTCTTTCAATTCTTTTTATTTTTTTAGATTATTTTGTAATATAGATAGCGTGTAAGTCGACGATTAAATCTCAATATTGCTATGGTCAACGAGTTGTGATCTATATTGAGAGTCTGATCTCTTAATACTAACTAAAAAGCAGAAAACATGTATAGAAAATAAATATGTTCAGAAAATACGAAAGAACCCAGCTCATATGGAGGCAGTGAGCTAGAGACGAACATTTTCAGACGTAGGACATTGAAACGTGAAGCGCACGAGGAGCCTTGTGGGGCATCCATAGAGAAGTGGAGCTGCGGTGGAGATGAAAGAGAAGTAAAAATCAACTTTTTTTTGACACATTTGCCCCTGGGAGCGACCACACGCTCACTTATTAACGTGGTACATAAGTAAATAATTTACTCCTAAAACATACATAAAAATGAGTTTTACCTCTCTACCCTACATTCATTGGCTAAAAATGCTTCAGGTTGTCTAAATCTGTACAATTTGTTTGTAACGTGTCTGTACTATAATTAGAATCCAATATTTACTTCTTGAAAGTGAAACTTACGCCTCGAGGAAGGGGAAAAAAAATTTTATTTTAAGAAAAGTGGGGTAAAAAGACGGAATCAGATCCAAGAAAACCACCTTGCTGCAAATCTTCAAACTCTTCTTTATTTCTACCCCTCTTTTCTTGAAATAAGGATCTTTTTCTTGCCCCGCATGTCTCTTGCTAAAAAATAAATATACAAGTTCATCTATTGCCAAAATTCGCTTATCTGTCGGGAAATCTCTGATCTCTTAGTTTTAGAAGTAGGAATCAATACCCACTCTATAAACTTAAAGAAGAAACCCTAATCCAGCTATCACCAACAATTGTATGGTCTATTTGCCTTTGGTCTCCTGCTTATTCGAACTTTACTTATTTACATTCAGAGAACAAAAAATTCTCAATTCAGATGATGTATGTTGTCCATTTACACGTTCTGCAGGCAGTTAGAATGTTAATAGATAGCAAAATTGACTTAAATTCCAAGAACTTAGAGAATTCAACTGCACTGGACGTATTGGAATATCAGACTCAGGTTCATAATGCAGAGATCAGGGATATGTTAATCGCTGCAGGAGGTTTAAAGGGTTCCTCAGTTGCTGTTACTCCACCCCTCGAGGATGCACTGAGATCAAAGATCACATTCAACGAGAAAATAGCAATATCCACTACTCGTCTCAGAAGGAGAATATCAAATAACACCCGTCGTGCTCTATTGGTAGTTGCAATACTTTTTGCCACAGCCACTTACGAAGCATCACTAAATCCTCCTGGACCTGAACCATCAATGAAAATTCAGAATGTCATCTGGTTCTGGTCATTAAATACGTGTGCATTCTATGTATCTATTTTAATGATATGTTTGCTGATGCCCAGAGGACGCATCAGTGTTTTAGTTACTTCTCCACTTCTACTATTTTCTTGCTGCTATTTGTTGTCTATTTTCATCAAATCCCCAAGCCCTAATCTAGCCATTCTTAACGTGGTTTTACCGTCCGTACTCTTAGTATGCTACTTTTGGGGAACTTTTATATATATTAGAGTAGCCCAAAAGCTTCCTGGCTATGGTGCTAAAAAGGAAGATCGATCTATGTTTCTGCAGGAAATAGTTATAGATCGATGGTAACTCCTTACCAGTTTGGAAATCCTAGTAGTTGTACTTGATAGGATTTCTTGTATCATAAGATGTCATGAAATCTAAGGGACGAGTTGTGCACTTCTGCTATATTTCAATGCCTCTAACGAATTTTATTTATATAGTAATTAAAGCAATTATTTCATGCAAGTAAAATGAACTATCCGTGCTGGCGTTTCATATAGTAAAAAATTCTAGTAAATTATCTACAGATTACTTTCCCTAACCGATATACAGGTTTATAAATATATCGAATGTGATGATGTTTACATGGCCATTAATCCGTTATTAAAATTATTAGTTTTTCCAAAAGAAATCAATTAGAGATTAATAAATTCTTACAATAATGATGTTGAAGTAACTACATGGAAACCAAACTCTACCGATTGTAAGTGATCATTGTATTTAGCCACACTGAAAATGTTAAGCTATAATATTTCGTTGGAGGCAACTTGCATGGGACAAAAAGTGTGCCGCGAGTATTCAATTATTTAGAAAGTGTTCTCCGTATCATTAGTTTATGCTTTGTCCCTGCTTATTTTATTTAATACGAGGTTTAAATGTGAAAAGGTGAAATTTGGATCACAAAATCTTTTTCATATTTTTGAAAATATTTTAAAAAATATTAAATTCTTATATTTAACTTAAAATTAAACAAATATTCTTCATAATCCAGCCAGAAACGAGGCCAGTTGAAAACAACTTACGGTTAGTTTGGATATATATTTATTTTTAAGAAATTATTTTCAAATTTTTTTTTATTTTTAAAAATTATTTTTAAATTTAAAAAATAAATAATGGAAAATATTTGGATGGATAACTAAAAATATTTTATTTAATTATAAAACTAGTATCAAGAATAAAAAATAAATTAAAAAATATCAAAAATTTATTTCTATTTTTTATTTTTAAGTTACATATTTAAAATTACAGCATCTAAAAACAATTTTCCAAACAAATTTTTTTTATTTTCAAAAATAGAAAAACAGAAAATTGTTTTTAAAAATAGTATACAAATAGATACTTAAATTTTTGTTTTGGTTAAAAAAACGCAAGCCGTTCACATTTACAGACATATGGACACAGAATTTCGTCAGGGTTCAAAAATTCCACGTCATTAGGGTTAGGACTTTATCAGGGTAAAAAAATAGCATTTCATTAGTTATATAACCAAGTTATAAAATACGAGAATATAATAAGTTCTTAATGTAATCGTACTTAAAATCTTAATTATAAAGTAAAAAGATATCAGAAAGCATCTTGCTACAAATATTCTCTTTAAATGGAAAAATATAAAACTATTATTTGCACATAAAGGATATTTTTTATATTAATCCATCAAATAACTCAGTTGATCGATCAACAATTAACAATATATCTAACAGCGATTTAATAAAAAAATTCAATTTAAATTTACGTATAACTTGTTATATAAATTTGAGAGAAGGTTATTGTAAAATTCTAAATATGAGAAAATTTTGATGTAATTTTTGTGAAGAAGAAGTCAATGTATATTTTTCTACTTTTTTAAATTGATAAATAAGAAGCGGAAGAACATATATTTATTCCCTTCGTACCCCCAACAAGTCAACCGCTGTTATTGTACGAACTGCAACCTACGCGGTTCTTGTGCCTTATCATTGATGCGACTAGAGTTTCTATAATTAGGAAAATGCTAGCAATAATCGGATTATTGCTAAGTATTAAAACATTAATTGTATATTTTTAATTAATAAAATTAAATTTTTTATTTTTATTTTAAATAATATAATAAATAATAATACATTTAATAATAGAATTAAATTTAATATTTAATTTTTATTTTAATAAAATATTTAATATATTATTTTTATATTACTAAAATTAAAAAATAAAATATATAATATAATTAATTATAGATATACATTTAATTCTTAACAATAACTTCAAAAACTATTATTAGTATTTGCCTTATAATAATTAACCCGATTCTGAACCATGATTATAGATAATTTTCTACCTTCAAAAAGAGTTTGATTTAGTCAAAGTAAACGAAAATGACATAACTGTTTGCATTCCCACGACTAAGGAACAAAATAATTAAAGAATATCTCGTATATCAAAGTACATTTTGTTTTAGGAGAGATTAGTGCTCCTTGTCTGGACAATTTTTTTCGAATTTTCACACTTGTAAATATGTAATTCAACTCATCAATGAGGTCAGTTTGATTGTTGCAGTATAATCATATGAAATAGAATTCGGATGTTCCCTTGTAATCTATTTTCTATATTAGGGAAAGATACACAAAATTTTTTTGAGTTCTGTTATGTATTAAAAAAAGATTTGAAAATTCAATTCACGCAGAGGTAAACAAATAATTGGTGTAAATCAAGTCTTTATTTTCGCTTTTCTTTATATATATATATATATATATATATATATATGCTTTTGATGAAATAAACATAGTGTAAGCATTATTTTGATTTTTGACATAAAGATCATTTATCTTCATTGCATATCTTGAATCATAACAAAATTTGACTTTAATTTTCTTGTGATTTCTGCGTCTCCTAAGTTCTATATATGAGTGTTATTGAATGCTTCACATTTTAACTCGTCTTGTCAATCAGCGTTTAGGGTCAAAATAAGCCATATATATATATTTGATTATTTGCTTTTAAGTATAAATTCCAAAATAAGAGAATTATTAATGCATTCATTTAGGAAACGCCTAATGTTTTTGTGAAAAATAAAGATTCTCATATTAAGAAAAAAAACTGTACGTATTATGTAACCTAATGCATCAACTTCACTTAGGCTCTCTTGGCCCCACCCCAGTGTGTATCTCTGAATTTAGCCACTTCTCAACATTCATTTCCAAGTTGGCAGTCTTTAAAATCTATCTTGGTCGTATATAAAAGTTAAACCAGGAAGCCTGATATTTTGTAAACACAAACATGCATTAATGCATTTACGTATAAAATTATGTCAAGTTGCAAAAGTAATTATATATATATATATATATATATAATCAGTGTGAATAATTTTTAAATTATCATTCATTAATATATTATTATATTGTTTAAAAACAATTAAAAAGCTCTAGATAAGAATTCTTATTTATTCTTACTTTTTGTTAATAAATCTACAGGATGATCATAAAGCCAGATCCCTTCTTTTATTACTGATATCCTGTTCAATGACTTTTTATTTACGTATTTAGATTAAATATTTTGCTTTTTCATAAAAACTCAAAACCAGAAGTCAAACTAAACTCTGAAGTTGACCTTCTCTTAACAGCTGTAGATCTCATTAAAATGAGCAAGTGGAAGCCGTCGTAGGTCCAACATCAATGCAAGCTAATTTTATAATCCGCTTGGAGATAAAGCTCACGTTCCTATCATAAGCTTTTCAGCAACGAGTCCTTCTCTTACTCAACTGAGAAGCCCATGTTTCTTTCGAGTGGCAGAAGATGATTCAGCTCAAGTGAATGCCATTAGCGCAATTGTCCAAGCTTTTGGATGGAAAGAAGCAGTGCCCATCTACATCGACAATAATTATGGAGAAGGAGTCATACCCTTCTTAACCAATGCTCTCCAACAAGTCGATGCACGTGTACCTTATCTCAGTTCCATTTCTCCTATAGCCACTCATGACCAAATTACTGAAGAACTCTACAAGTTGATGACCATGCAAACCAGAGTCTTTATTCTCCATATGACATCCAATCTTGGGTTTCGAGTTTTAGCCATATCCAACCGGATTGGAATGATGAAGCCAGGTTATGTTTGGATCTTGACTGATGGCATCGGCAATGAATTAAGCTCCTTGAACTCGTCAGTCTTGGGAACGATGCAAGGAGTTCTGGTCGTGAAGCCTTATGTTCCAAGAACCAAGGAGCTTGATGATTTTCAAGCAAGATGGAAAAGGGAATTCTTGCACGACAATCCCGCCCTCGTTGACACAAACTTGAACGTTTTTGGTCTATGGGCTTACGATGCTATCGCAGCATTAGCAATGGCTGTTGAGAAGGTTGGGAGCACCAATATTGGTCTTTATGTTACAAACACTTCAAGCAATTTAACTGATCTTGAAAAGATTGGAATTTCTCAAAATGGCGAGCAGCTTCGTGAAGCATTATCAAACACTAGATTTAGAGGCCTCAGTGGAAACTTTAATGTTGTTGATGGGCAATTAAAATCGCCGATTTCTGAGATAGTTAACGTGAATGGCAATGGAGAAAGAATTATAGGTTATTGGACTTCAAAAGATGGCCTACTTAGGAATCTGGGTCCTACAAACACGAGCACATATTCTACTTCAAAGAACAATCTAGGACTTATTATATGGCCAGGGGACACTTACTCTGTTCCAAAGGGTTGGGAGATTCCTACAAATGGAAAGAAGTTGAGAATTGGAATTCCTGTGAAACACAAAGACGGCTACATTGAATTTGTGGGAGTAAAATTTGAGCCCAGCACTAACACTGCAAAGGTCACAGGGTTTTGTATTGATGTCTTCAAGGCTGTGCTTGAAGAATTACCTTATGTTCTACCATATGATTTCTTCCCATTTGGAAATCCCAATCTTGGGTTGAGCAGCGGAACATACGATGATTTGGTTGTCCAAGTTTATTTTGGGGTAATTAATTTGTCTCTAGTCACCTGTTTTGCTTAAAAACTTGTCTTAACATTATGACATATTGGAGGATCATTGTGAATAAACACCTTTAATTTCCTGCTGACAGAACTTCGATGCTGTGGTGGGGGATATAACTATTACTGCAAATAGATCGAATTACGTGGATTTCACGCAACCTTACACAGAATCAGGTGTGACAATGGTGGTTCCAGTGAAACACAGCAGACCGAAGAATGCGTGGGCCTTCTTGAAGCCATTGACATTGGATTTATGGATAACAACTGCTTGTTCATTCATATTTATTGGATTTGTTGTATGGGTTCTTGAACACCGCATTAACGATAATTTCCGAGGTCCTCCTTCACATCAAATTGGCACAAGTTTATGGTTTTCCTTCTCAACCATGGTGTTTGCCCATCGTAAGTGCTTTACATCTTCCTAGGCCTAGCCTTTCTATTTAAATTGTGATATTTAATTAAGTAATTTTACATGCACACATCATACATATGTTTATGTTATTGTTTGAATCAAACTATGATTAATTTGATTTAGACTTTGATATGTAATAGAGAATATCAGCATCTTTCTGAATAGTTTTGTTATCTACATACAGGAGAGAAAGTGGTCAGCAACTCAGGAAGATTTGTGGTGGCCGTCTGGGTATTTGTGGTTCTCATTCTGGTTCAAAGCTACACTGCAAGTTTGACTTCACTCTTAACGGTTGAGCAGCTCAGTCCAACTCTTCTAGACGTGAATCAACTCATAAAGAATAGGCTGAATGTTGGTTATCAAAGAGGCTTATTTGTGTACAACATGTTAAGGGACATGGGGTTTCAAGATTCTCAACTCAAACCTTATAATTCCTCGGAAAACTGCAACGAGCTTTTCACAAAAGGAACTGCAAATGGTGGCATCCTTGCTGCCTTTGATGAAATTCCTTATGTAAAACACTTCCTTGGAGCCTATTGCTCCAAATATGCCATGGTTGAACCTACATTCAAGACCGGTGGCCTTGGCTTTGTAAGTTCCACATAAATAGTCCTATAATATACGCATATTATTTCTATGCGATATAAAATTTTGTGTTCCACATAAATTTTGTAAGTTCCACATTCTTTTTTAGTCATATGCAGCAACAAATTTTGTGTGAATTGCAGGTCTTCCCTAAAAAGTCTCCTTTAGTTGCTGACATTTCGAGAGCAATCCTGAATGTAACGCAGGGAGATAAAATGAAGACGATCGAAAATGCATGGTTCATGCAAAGCACTTGTTCAGAATCGGATACTTCGATTTCTTCTAATAGTCTCGGCCTTGAAAGCTTTTGGGGACTATTTTGCAGGAGCTGCTTCATTGCTAGCCCTTCTCATTTTTGCAGTCACATTCCTCTATCAGCGTAAACATATCTGGTTACACTATAACAACGATTCTTCAATATGGAAACGAATCGGTGTGCTGCTAAGCATCTTCAACGAAAGAGACATGAGCTCTCACACTTTCAGCAAAAGCAAAATGCCGAAAAAAATCGAAGCTGCTAGTGTTCATGCTTTAAGTGCGGTTGAAACCTCCCCAAGTACACACTGCGCACCAAGTCCGACTAGTGTCACGGGCCGGCGGCTCTCCAGCCGAAACCGTGCGGCGCATGCTTGCCACTCTTGGCCAACATGCCAGCCTTTCAACATTAAACCCTCGTTTGGCACGCTTGGGTAAAGATAGCGGGACATCGAAGACTTATCGCCCATACAACAAGTCCATGTACAACATGTCCGCACGCCAATATCGTATGTCGCCGAAGCGCCCGCGCATACCGGACCGCAGGATCCTTCCACACAGGAAGCCTCCGTGCACTACGGACCGTAGGGACAAATGAATAGGGAGAGGGACACTCCGTTCGCTTGGTTTATGCCTCATTACATAGCTTTGAGTGTGCAAGGGGATGGCCACAAGCCAACACACTCCGTCCCCAGCTCAGTGTCCCGGCGCCCCGCAGGCTCGTAGAGCACTCCACCCCCTTAAAGAGCATTTTGAACAAAAGCCCTCTCGTGGGAAGATGACATACTTTTTCCGAGTTGTCATAAACCCTTTTCGCCATGCTCCGGGTGTCCGATTGTCGCGAAAACCTACCGACACGAAGATAATAATGTGAGGATTCCAAATATGGTCTCGTTGAACCCCGCCGGATTCACGAACTTTTCAAAATGACCAAAATACCCCTAAACTTGGGAAAATCGGGAAAAATCGTACGTAAGCCGGATTGATCTCAAATTTCAGCCACAGGACCCTCATAACATGTTGGATTTTTCCACCAAGTATCGTCTTAATCCAAGCATGTTTGCCTGTTGAACTGTCACAACTATCAGCTTGTGACACTAGCCAAGCAGAATCTAACTTCTCTTTTCATGGAGATCAAGGAACCTTCTCTCCAGAACATGGTGATAGTAATGGTCATGCACCTCAAGACACAGAAATAACCACTGTGCATAATGTCCCAGCCGCTGTAACTATTGTTCCAGAAGAAAGCCCTAAGATCAACCAACCACGTTAACTCAATACCATGAAATTGGTATTAGCTGCAATTGCAAACATCATAACATTATTGAATCATCCGATGGGAGCGCTGGATCTGTGTATGTCACTTCATTGTACTCGTTTAATTTGTTTTCCGACAAACAAATTAATTACAAATTAATTGGATTTAAACACAAGTTATCATTTGATGCACTATTACATAAAGAAACACATAGATGGATTCCTTCATTTTTGATAGCTCTATTACTTCTTAATATAAAAGAGGCAGATTGTGTAAAATAATTTTTTTTAAACATGAGATCTGGAAACACAAAACCTCTCAATTAATGTCATACATTAATTTTAGATCTTAAAACTCATAATTTTTACTAACTTAAATTAGAAGAAGAACTAGATCAGAAGAAGAAGAAGCCATGATTTAGGATTGATCTTCTAGATTGAAGAAGAAGACGCCATGATTCATGATTGATCTTCTTGAATAGGTTTCTCTTCTTTTTTCCTTTCTAATAATTCATTTCTACATATATATGCTTGGACAAAGAGAGGATTTATTTTGTGTATATTTTAACTTTTAATTTGATGTGTTCATCAAGTATCAAAATTAATGGATGAGATTAAATTACTAAATAATTAATAAATATATAGGTTAATATACATTCAATACTCATTAATGTATATTAATTTATACATTTAATACTTTTTAAATATCATGTGGGCCATAATACTTGAATTTTAGGCTACTAGATTAAGTATAAACAATATAATTAAATAATTAAATGACAACTATCCAACATTCTTTCATTTGGCCTAAAACATGAATGAAACAAAAATGATGCTCTAAAAAAATTCGCCAAACTCATCCTCAAAATTTCATAATTACTTAGTATGATGAAATATCAAGTGTGGATTATGACAATTGTATATTATTTACAAAACATACTTCCTCCCATATACTACACACACCCATGTCTTATCATATTGGATTTATAAGTCACACATAAAATTTATAAGAGTCCTATTAATATTTCTAGAACACTTATGTTAACTTATTAAAATATGATTATGTGTACAACACAACTAGAAAAAACAACTCATAACAAAAACAAATAAATTTTTAGCAAGTTAATAATGGTATCGATAACCCCAAGTTTTGAAATAAAGTTCCACAGCCATAATGCAAGAATTGTGGCTTTAAAGCATGCCACAAATTCTACTTTCATATTAGATAAAACAATAATAGATTCTTTAACATTTTTCCATGATATGACTCTTTCTCTAAGAAGAAACAAATAGTCAAAGGTGGACTTTTTACTATTAATGCATTTGGCAAAATCTAAGTCTAAATATCCAATTACTTCTAAGTGATTGAATCTTTTATACATGAATATATAATTTTTTTGTTCCTTGGAGGTACTATAAATCTTTCTTTATAGCTTTCTATTGATTAATTCTAAGATTACTTTGATACCTACTTAGCATTCCAACCGCAAAATTGATATTCGATCTCATGCAAGTTTACACATACATTAGATTTCTCACAATAGAACTATATGGAACTGATTCCATTTATTTTCATTCTATATCATTCTTTAGACATTATATAAGATTAAATTTGTCCTATTTTTGAATTAGAACGATTCTAGTAGAATGATTTTTCATATTCAATCTCTTTAGAATTCTTGTCATATAGGCCCTTTAAGACAATTCTAACAATCCTTGTAATTTATCTCAAAATATTTCAATTTCTATCATATAGGATACCTATCCTTTATCTTTCATTTCAAAATTTTTAAGAGATATTCTTTCATGTTTTGCAATAAACCCAAATTATTAGTTGCAAGTAAGATGTCATTAATATATAGGATTAGAAAAATAATTTTGCTTCCACTAATCTTTCGATATATGCAGCAGTAAACTCAATTTTATTCAAAACTAAAAGAGATAATGGTATCATTAGACTTAATATACCACTATTTTATTTAAATTAATATATTGATTTTTTAAGTTTATATGTTGTTTGACCTTTTCCTTCATCTAGAAAACCTTGAGGTTGGTCCATAAAATCCTCTTTTTCAAGATTTCCATTCAAAAAGCTTGTTTGCACATCTATTTGGTGTAATTCTAAATCAAAATGAGTCACCAATGCCAAAATAATTCAGTAATGAGTCTTTTTTTGAGATAGGTGAAAATCTCTCTATATAAATAATACCATCCTTTTGAGTAAATCCTTTAGTAACAAGCTTAATTTTATACCATTCAATATTACCATTTGAGTTATGTTTGGTCATAAAGGCTCATTTATACCCAACTCATTTTGTACTTTCTAGCAAATCAATAATACCCTAGACTTTGTTTTCTTGCATGTATTCTAACTCTTCTTTTATGGAGTTTACCCATTTCTCAAACTCAATTTCAAAATGAAGCTAGGTTTACATTGATTCCACTATTTAATTGTTGCAAACAACTCTCATAATCACTTGGAATGATCGATTTTCTTATCCTTTGATATTTTCTCAAAAGGATCTTTTATGGCTTATTTGCCTTAGACATTTATGAATTAGTTTTTTCAATAGGTGTGTCTTCATCGTAATGTTATTCATTGTTGCTTGGGCTTTGTATAATAACAAAAACAATATTAGGAACAATTATAGATGATTTACAAGTAAATGAACATTATCTTAATTTTTTTATGTCCACACTTTGTTGCTCTGCCCTTTCACTAACTCTGTCATCATCAAGAAATTTCACATTACTAGTTTCTATTCAAATGTCTTTGGGTAATTAGTAAAGTAACCACTAGTTATTCGAGAATTTAACCTTTTTTCATGTGGATTATAAACTCTAGCTTCTATTGGGTAACCTTAAATATGCAAGTGTCTTAAACTGGGTTTCCTATTTGTTTATAACTTAAAAGGAGTTATAGGAATAACTTTACTAGGAACCCTATTAAGAAAATACATAACTATCTTTAATACATACATCCACAAAGATTTAAGTAATAAGGAATAACTCATCATACTCTTAACTATATTCATTAAAGTTTAATTATACCTTTTTGCTATGCCTTTTTGTTGTGGTATGTATGGCATAGTGTATCATACATGAATGTTATATCTTTCAAGAAGTTTAGCAAATGGACCTAGATATTGTTGTTCTATTTCAATCATATTTCCCATAGAATTCACCATCTCTATCTAACCTTACAACCTTCACTTTCTTGTCTAATTGTCTTTTAGCTTCATTAATATATATCTCAAAAGCATTAAATACTTGAATTTTTTTTAATCAAATAAACATAGCTATAATGTGAAAAGTCATCGATAAAGGTGATAAAATACTTTTCTTTACCAAAAAATGGTGAATCAACTGGTTTACATACATCAATATGCATTATTTCAAGAAGTTAAATGCTTCCTGTGACCTTCTTTTTTTTTTTGTTATCTTTAGTTTACTTTCTCTTAATGCAATTCACACATAAACCAAGATTAGTAAAATTTAGATTTTGAAGAATTTCATTCTTTAGTAATTTTTCTAATCTTTCCTTAGAAATGTGACTTAAATACAAGTTAGAAGAATTTTCATTAATCATATCATATTTAATGCCATATAATGATGCATAGTTAATAAAAATTCAAAAAATTATCATTAAGTTTCAATTTATATAAACCATCAACAAGAGTACTACAACCAACAAGTTTAGTATTCTTATATAAATTGAAAAAAACATGTCTAAATGTAAAATTACAACCATAAATATCCAAATTTGAAATAGAAACTAAGTTTCTAGAAATTGATGGCACATAAAGAGTTTTAAATGAGTTCAAATGATAGTTAGTATCTAAAATTAAATGATAAGTTTCTATGCCTTCAGTTTTCACCTTTATATGATTTGCCATATATAGATAATATTTGCTTTGGCTTGTGGTTTGGATCATAAGGAATCCCTACATCACATTAGATATATGAGTATTAACACCAAAATCAAGCGACCAAGTATTATTAGAATCATTAATCAAATTGATTAAAAAATGCATACATTATTTTCAAATGTATCTTTTTTTTTTAAACCAAGCCTTATGTTTAAAGAATTCTTTTTGATATTGTCCTCCTATTTTATAGAAATGACACCTATTATTATTCTGCTCCATCTTTTCAATATGAAAAGCTTTAACAGGTCCTTTCTTTTTCTTAGACTTCTTGGATTTTGGCTTTAATGCTTTACCAATTTCTTGAACAGTAAAGTTTACAAAGCACTTCCTAAATCCTTGAGTATGTTCTTCTCTTGAATAAGCTTTTTAGTCAATTCATTAACATCCAATACTGTTATTAATGATTTTAACAAGTTTTGCTTCCATAAGTACCAAGACAAGGTCTAACACACTTATGTGAAAATTGATGTGTTTACTCTATTTTAAAAAGTTCAAAACCATTGAATACAGTAACAACATACTATCATAAATAGATGCCATAAAATAAACCATAAACCATAAACCATAAATTACTCAAAACTCATTTTATTATAAATTCTACATAAAGAATTAGGAAACCTTGGTAGCTTTAAAATGACCAAATTCCCCTAAACTTATATTGTCAATGTTCTTTTTCCTTATAAGAATTTAAGCAAACACCTAACATGCATAACTAGATGACCCATTTAAGGCTTTTAGAATTTTCTTGATATATCTTTTTCTTTTAACTAAAACTTAGAATTAGCCATGATTGAAAATTAAATTGATATCCCTTTCCCCACCATAGTTGCCTAGGAGTTTTGGATTAAGCAAAAACAAAGAAGGAAAGAAAGGAGATTGAACCAGACTGGGACCTTCAAATCTAGCAAAAAATTGAGTTAAGAGCGAGCTTTAATCATGATAAATTGAGAGAGATTTACTATTATCAAGCTTCAATCTACAAAAATAGGAGAAAGGGATTCACTATTAGCAGAGTTTAAGTAGTAACAACAAAAATAAAATTTTAAAAAATAAGAAACATTTACAATGAAAAATTTAGCAAACGGGAGTTAAGGATCACTTCTGAATTGATAGAAAAATCTCTGAATTACCAGCTTCCTTCTTACCCTAAGGTGAGAGCATTATACTTTGTGTGCCTAAATACTTCTACTATATTGAAAGCTAAGAGCATTTACATGCTACCACCCTGACGACAAATTATTTTTTAGGTGAGAACACTATTGCGTAATGTGTGCTTTTTTTCAACAACTTTATAAATATAATAATTTTAATTACCAAACTAAAAATTATAATTTTATTTAATATTTATCAAATATATTATAATATTTAATATTTAAATTTATAATATTAATTTACTTTAAATATTTTATAATTTATTTATTATTTATTTATAATATTAAAATATATTTATTATTTAATGTTCAAATATAATATTTGAAATAAAGTTTAAAAATAAAATTAAAATATAATTTAAGAAAAATAAAAATATATAAAATTTAAAAATTTAAAGAAGCAATTTAATTAATTTATTTGATATAAAGTATGTTTTTAAACAAATAAATCTTTTAAATAAAATGATTAAGCAATAGCTAACTAAGTGTTGCTTATTTTATAATAAGCAATAAACCAAAAGTAATGGTTATTTAAGTGTTAAATATTTTAAATTTAGACAACAATTCTATTAGTGTTGCTTAATAGATGTTACTTAAAAATAAAAATAAAAAATAACACACTTAAAATTGTTATTTATTCAACTTTAGGTAATAATTTTGTAAAGAAATAGGCAACACACTAAAATTGTTGCTTATTTTAATTAAGGTAATAGTTTTATAAAATAATAAATAGCATGCTTAAAACTATTGTTTATTGTAGTTTTAAGTAATGGTTTTTTTACCATTGGCAAATTTTGCATTTTTGTAGGCAAAAAATGTTGTAATGACTCCTCCCTTGCTATTCATCTAGTGTAGCATGGATGCTTGGATACTCACCCTTACAGTGCACTTGTGAGGTCCATTCAATCCTTGATAAAAAAAAAAAAACTTGGAACATTATACTCAACCATTACTATAGAAAGGCAAATGCTGTAGCAAATTGTCTAGCAAACCTTATATTCTCAACTTGTTCATTACAATCTCCTGAAATGAAGTTCAATAATCCCCTATTATCTTGTTTTCAGGCGGTACTCTAGACATGATAAAGATCTCTTTTCCCAAATTTATACATCTTTAGCTTTAGGCTTTTGCCTTGTTTTCCATACCAAAAAAACTAAATATGAAAGCAAAATTTTGACATAATCATAAATAATCAATTTTAAATTTAAAAATAAATGAATATTCAATTAAATATTGAATAATATGAATTTTGAATATTCAATTTATATATATATTAAGAGCATATTATCTTATAATTTTACATTTTTTCATAAGATGACAAAATAGCAATGATTTAATAAGTTACAACTAGTATATGCTAAAATAATTAACACTTAACATTATTATATAAAGTAACATTATTATATAAAGTCTTAGGGTGAGCAATTTTTCAAATAAAAGATATATGATTATGAGATATTATGATCAATTTTAATAATTAACTTCTAATATTTAAATTTGAACTCAAAAGCATTCTAAAATTAAGATTAAACTATATTATTAAAGTAATATGCTAAAAAATAGTTGTTCTATCAAAAATTTAATTTATATTTGTTAAGTATATTCCAATTGATAATAATACTATTGTACGCAAGCTTGACATTTCTAACATAGCATAAATTTATTATATCCTACAATAATATTTAAAGTTTTATTATTTTAAACACCTTGAGTCAACTTATGAAGATAATTATAATTATATTTATTTGATCAACATTTTATTCTAAAATGCACTTAAATAAATATTATAGTGATTCTTTCATAAAGTTAGAAATATTTAATAGTGGTGAATATAAAGTTTATGAAAATATTTGTTTATGATTTAACAAACTAATCTTCCTAAAGTTTAAAGGACTCTTTTAAATATTTACTTTTGAGTTCCTAAACTAGTTGAGTTATTATAAAAATCATTGAAAAATATGGAAAATATATAAGTTGGGATTTTAAAATGAGAGTTTCATGAAAATGGATTTTTAAAGTGGACAAAGGGCAAGGATTGAATCCAACTTAAGATAGGATTTAATGGGATTTGAACTTATGGTGCACCAATTTATGTGTATGTGAAATATATAATGATACTACTAAAAAATGAAAGTTTTATGTTATAGAATGTTAGAACAAGATAATTAGAACATTTCTAGAGTGTTACATTATAATATTTTGAAAGATTCAAGCTTGATTTAAAAAACCCTTAAATATGTGAAATGTAATTTGGTGATTTGCTGAAATAGCTAAAAGTATTAAAAGCTAAATGTATAGTTTCATAAAATGATGTGAATAGAGCAATCTTATAGCATAAAATTTTAATATTTTAATTATTTTATACTTGATTAGAAAAAATCTTTATTTATGAAAATCTTTAATTTATTTATGATAATTTTAAAAATATAAGAAAATGATTATCTAAGATGATAAAATGATATGAATAAAGTTTGTTAAGAGTATCACAATCTAATATTTTTACTTGTATAGGTTTGATGTAAGAATTCCTATATAATGGTATATTTTTAATTTGATAAGTTAACACTTGAAAAAAAATAGAGAATGGATGATTCAAAATGCTAGAATATTATAAGTAGAATTTAAAATGATAAATTTTAGGAAGAAGATGAGTAGTATTAATGTTTTTATAATTAATCATCATAACTTATTAGTAAGAAAAAAAAGAGAGAAATGTTACACCCTTTTTAAATTATGGTAAATTAGAAAATATTTTATGAGAAAGAATACTTGAGGTAATTGATAAATTTAGTTGAGTTAGGAATCTTATGTATGAAATATAGAATAAAATAGAGTTAATAAAAATTTAGAATATAGAAATAAGAATTAGGTGAAATTTTAATGAAAAAAATTTATTAGAATTATAGAATATAAAGTTATATACTAATATAAGTGACTGTGTGAGTATAAAAAATGATTAGGAGTAATTTTTCAAAAATATTCCTAAGACCTTATTATCTCTCATTTTAGCCTGAAGCCCCATTTCCCTAATTTCTCTTCATCTTTCTAGTTCTCTCATCTCTCTTTACATAATCTCTCTAACCAAACAAAGAGACTTCAAATCTTTTTAATTTCTTTATCTAATTAATGTAAGAACATTGCTTTCACTAAGAATCTCTACTATTTTTTCTTAGTTGATGAAACTTTTAGGATTTTTTCAATTTTCTTAGGTATTCTAAGCCTTAACTTTAAAACTCATGCATTTTGACATGATTAGGATTGAAAGATCTTCAAACTAGCCTTTTAGCATCTTTTTTCATACGAAGTGAGTGGATAATCTAACTAAATTTATGAAATTTGTGGTTTTATGATGGTATTGATAAAATATAGATTGTTTTGTAATTTTGCTTGGATTATGTTTGATTTGATGTGATGAGAGTAATAAATGGTGGAAAGAGATGATATGAGACATTAAATAAGTATATTGATGATTGCATCAAGGTTTAGTTTGTAAATATGTATTTATAAGGCATTTAGGATAAAATGAATAATGAATTTTTCATAGAAAACTGAGATTTTTATGTGTGAATCGAGTGATCAATTAATTTTAAAGGTCCAGAAGTGAAATTAAACTTTAGAATTAAGTGACCAATCAATTTTGAGGGGCTAAAAATAGAACTAGGCAAGTGAATTGATTGGTTAATTAATTCATAAACCTAGAATTTTTATGTCAACTTTGAATAAGCATAACTTCTTCGTCTTACATTTATTTTAAATAAATTACTTATTGTTTTAAAGGCAATTGAGTCCAGTTTCAAATGAAATTGATTTAAAATCAAAATCTTGTATATATTTTGAGATATCATCAAAATAGTGAATAGAGGTTAAAAATTCAAGATTTCAATAAATGGAGTTTTCATGTATATCTTCTAAAAGGTATAACACTTTCAAATCTTAGTTGATTTAGGTGAGTGAGTAGTTTATAGAAAGCTAATTGAATTTACTTTCACATGAAATAAGTTTTAATTGAATTTACTTTCACATGAAATAAGTTTTACAAATAATCTATTTATGATTTTTGAATCATCCATAAAACATCATTCAAATCTCATAACTATGATGACCCTATAGTCAACTATATCTAATGTATTTTGTATTTTCATGATTCATAAAGGTCCAACATGGGGTGTTTGATCTCTAAACATCAAAGATAAGTAGTTTATAATATTTATATAATAAGTACATAATGGGATGATCACAAAATAAATAATATTAACATTTATAAATTATTCTTATGAATTATAAAATAGAAAAAAGGAAAAAGAGATGAAAGTGGAATACTTGGGGATTCTTAGAGCAAATGGACATTCCCAGGTGAGTGTATATCTATTTTAAGAAATTTTCTACTTAATTTCCCTACACTTTATTTTTTTCTATAACTAGGATAATATGTTGTTAAACTAAAA
The DNA here is from genome assembly GCA_020226215.1 of Sindora glabra. Classification (NCBI taxonomy): domain Eukaryota; kingdom Viridiplantae; phylum Streptophyta; class Magnoliopsida; order Fabales; family Fabaceae; genus Sindora; species Sindora glabra. Next base: position 79,077,944 of record CM035230.1, read on the forward strand.
GGCTAAATGTGTGTAGATGTATACCTCAATATGAATGAGTATGAAATACTTATGATCTTAGCTACTTCCTATTATGGTAAAGAGTGTGGTGTGTAATGATGCTTCCAAAGTATCATTTATTTTTTGTTAATTATTATTGATTGATCTTTTGTAAATGATGTGATAAAGACATCGTATCGGTTATTGCTTAGTTATGATGATTGTTTGCTTCAATTAAGATTCTGATCGTGATTATGGTTAACTTATGACCACACATGAGAAATTTGAAACTACTATTTAACAATTGGGTGTGCTTTTATCCAAACATGAATGTGTTTAAAGTTATGGTATTGTGAATGAGGATGAGGATGATTATGATGATAAATTGATTACCTCATACGATGAATAAATCGAGATTGAGGTACTATGAAATATGAAATTTTTGTGATATGTATATATACATGATAATGTAATTCAATTCATGTTACTAGTATATAAATGGTACTAATATGATAAAAAATGGTTTAGAGTCTGAAAATGAGAAATGTGATTAGATAACTTTATTAGGGTAAATGTGAATAGAATATTTTTATAGCATAAAATTTTAATAATTCAATTATCTTATGTTAGATTTAGAAAAGAAGAGAATCATATTTTATTATCATATTCTTTTTACCCGACATAGAATTGATATGATAAGGATTGTTTTAGAATGATATACTAGTATTTTTAAAGTAAATCATTATCTTAAAAATCTATTATTTTTAGTGCTCAAAGTTTGATTCAAGCAAGTACTTAAAATGTATTATTTGATTTCTTTAAATAGGGTTGAAATTATTAAAAACCAAGTTTCTAGTTTTATAATATAATGTGATTTGGGCCTTTTTAGATTATAAAGTTTTAATATTTTGATTATTTTACAATTGACTCAAAAAGCCCTTATTTATGAAAATCTCCAATTTTTTATGATAAATTTTTTTGAAGATATAAGAAAGTGATATTATAAGATGGTAGAGTGATATGAATAAAGTTTGCTAAGAGCCTCGTATTTTAATATTTTACTTGTATAAGCTAAATTTCAAATAAATTATTATGTAAAGATAAGTTTTGATTTTAAAGTTAACATTGGAGAAACATAAAAAGTCAATAACCTAGAATAATTTATCATGTTATGATTTAAACTTGAATTAGAATATTTAGAAATAACATAAGTAATACTCTTGCATTTATAATTTATCATTATAAATGGTGAAAAAGAAAGGGAGTGAAAGATAATCATAGATGTCCTAAAATGTCTAAAAGTGTCTAAACATTATTAGATGAGTATATATATCCACTCTAAACTAATTTCTTGATAATAACTTGTTTAAATGTCATAATTTATAATCCTTGTTATAAATGGTACTAATCATGCATCTATTTATCTGCAAATTTTGAATAGCATAATTACGAATCATAATGTATTATAGAATTAATCTTATGGCCATGTGTGAATAACTAGGAAATAATACTTGTGATAAGTTAGAAATTATCTGCTTGAGAGATTTTAAAAAGGCTGTGAGGCATGGTAACGATACTACTTGTTCTTAATTAGTTGTGATTGAAATTTGATGCTAAATGATAATTATATTATGTATGGAATTACATCATTACCTTTATGTTGAAAATTATAGTGTGATTTATATTAAAATGTGAATGAGTGCTGTGGTTATACAAAAAGACATGATGGTACTGTTGTTGGTATATTATGTTATGTGCTTTGATTTATCCAATAATAATGAATAATTAATTTGTATTGAGATTGTATTGAAATTGTGATTTGTATAGCCAAACTTTATTGTACATATTTTGATATGAATTATACATGTAAATTATGTCATGATTGGCATTTGAAATCATAAATGTGATAAGGGCAATAATGTGAAAACTAGATGGGAAATTCTTAATAAAAAGATAAGTAAAGTATAAGGTTGACTAGGAAGTAATAAGGATAAAAAGGAAGGTAGAGTATAAGGTTAGAGTCAAAAGGTGGATGTATGTGTTTTCATTATGATCAATCTGTATTTATGATGTGACACCGAAACTTGTTTGTGATTGAATATCTCTTATTAATGTGAACTTGCTGGCTATTTGTAAATATAATGACCATCTAAAATAGGTCGTGTGTATGATGGTATTGATAATGTGAAATTTAATGATTAAAATTATTATAAATTATGGAATGAAAAAGAGAATTTAAGTTATGTACAGGCAACCACGTCAATTCAAGAATGAGTATTGTGAGTTGTAGGATTCAAGAACTTAGGTTGTAAAAGCCTTCCATCTTAAGGTTATTTAATATAAAATTAACTTTTATGATTAAGTAGTAGTAGATATATGTTCACTGACTTTTAATAACTCACTCTATTTATTTTCAATGTTTTCATATTAAGATAAGTATCTTCGAACCACATTGCATTTGTGAAGAATAAAAAACTGCCTAATTTGAAAGATTTGATAGTTAGATTTCTCTTAGGATTTAGATCAGTATAGTAATTGAGATTAGGTTAATTCAACCCTTGATGTATTAAATTGTTTATCTATGTATACATCTGAGGTTATATAATATTGCGTATATTGATGATACTGTCATATTTCAGAAATATCCAAATTTCATGGTACAGGGCATATGGCCCTCGGGAAGTATTAAAAATAAAGGGCAACTCTATTGGTTTTTCTATAAAATTTATGAAAATAGGGAGATTTTCACTAAATAGAAAAAAAAAATTAGTATTGAGGCTGGTGGATACCAAGTATCAGAATCTACACTAGTTACAATCCAGTTTAAATCATGACAAAAAATGAAAAAGGGATATTCTAGAATTCATGGAGTAAATAGGCATTGCAAGTGAGTACATATCTTACTACAAAATTTTATGTCTTATATACATTATGTTTAAATGTCATAGTTATATTTTCTTTATGTATTATATTGGTTACATATATGTTTATATATATGAAATCTAAGTATACGTATAAATAAAGAGTTTTAATTTCAATATCTATTACTATTTATTTTACTGTGATGTTTGGTAGAGTATTTGGTACATTAAGAAAAATATATATATATATATATATATATATATATATATATATATATATATATATTATAATAAGATACATTAGCATATCTTTTTGGTTATGCAAAAAAGGCATGGAATTACTATTAGTAGTATGGTTACAATTACCCTTTTATGTTATAAATTATGGTGTATGGTTACTACTATTAGTAATATGGAATTACTATCATGGTGTGTATATATATATATATATATATATATATATATATATATATATATATATATATATATATATATATATATATATATATATATATATATATTGAGGGTGTGTTTGTGACCATGCAAAAAGAGCATAATGGTACTAATATATATTATTACATATTTTGATATTAGCTTGTGGTATTGAATAGCTATTTTGTGTTGGTATTTAATTGTGATCGTACTATGTAGAGCTAGTGCTCTAATGTATGACTTGTATGATGAATTATGTCATGAGTGGTATTGAGATAAGAAATGTGATAGGGATGATATTGTAAAAATCGAATGAGAAATTTTAAATAAAAAAAGGTAGGGTATAAGGTTAGTTCGAAAGGAACAAGGATGGAAAAGCATTTAGGGTATAGGGTTGGCTCAAAAGTCTTAAGGTAGATGTATGCATTTTACTATAAATTATTATGTATTGGATTATGAATTATGTTATGAAACTAAAATATATTTGCCTTTGAACATTTTCATTTGATGTGATTTTGATGATTTAGTTATGGTTAAACTCTTATGGCTACTTGAAAACTAGATGATTACTTGAAATAGGTTGCATGTGAAATTGCAATGGCGTCACATAAATTGAGCCAATGAGACTATTATGGATTGTGATATGAAATAAGAAATTGAGCTATGTAAAAATGAATATGTCAACTAGAAATTTAATATCACATGCTACAAAAAATCAGGAATTTGATTTACAATTATTTTGTTTAAATTGCATTTAATCATTTTCCTTATTTAATTTTAAGTGTGGATTGGTATATATGTGCTACTTGAGTTCTATAATTCATTCTTTTTTTTTAATTTTAATATTTTCAAGTTAATTTAATTCATTGAAACTTTATTACTTCCATGGAGATCAAAGACCACATTATCAAGAGATTTTGAAAGTTGGATTAAGTAAAGTGAATGAATGGTGTCTATAACCAATGCTGACAATGAGTCAAGTTGAGTTAAGATAGATTTAGCTCAAGTTTAGCTTAAATTCAATTCAAACCAAATTTTTTGGCTTAAGTTTAACTCAAATTAAGTTTACGATTAGCTTAACTCGACTCAATAAGCTTAAATTAGTATTCAAAAAATTAAATTAGACTAAATGATTCAATTAGAAAATCCATGAATTACACATAAATCTGGCCCGACTTATTACTAAAATCAAAAATTTTTGAAATTGTATAAAAAATACTAAATTGACACTAAACCAACTAATAGGTATGAATTGATCATTATCTTATGATTCCTATAATTTCAATTTTTTTACATTATCACTCTTATTTTATAATGAAGATATTTGCATCCAGTTCTTATAATATTTGATGTGGGCTTTTGTTTAAAAGGTTTTTACACCTTTTTGCCTTTTTTTAAATAATATTCTTAAATTATATTTACTATAACTACATAACTAATTCCAAAATGAAGACGACATTAATAATATCCATCATTAACTTAATTTATTATTTTATTTTAACTATAATTTAAATTCAAATATAAATATTAAATTTCAATTATTATTGTTATTATTTTTTCTCTATAATAAGTAATTAATTTAGATATATTATAAAAAGATTTCTAATTAATATATATACATAAATATATTAATTAATCTTAAATTATGTATATTATTTAAGTTAACTCATGATACAATCAAGTTAAATATCTATAAGTTCAAGCTTAGTTAATTTAATATATAAGTCAAATTATCCAATTTGTGTATCATTTATTTAGTTTTTGAGTTTCTCTCATCAAGTTAAAAGTCCAATTAAGCTTCAAGCATTTCATAATCCAACTCGACTTATTATCAACCCTAGTTACAACTATTTAATTGCTATATATATTTTTCAATGTCACATTTACATGATTTACAAATTTTATATTTTAAGGCATTTGGCCCTTGGAAGGTGTTCAGAAACAAAAGAAATTATGTTCGTTTTTCTATAAAATTTAAAATAATTTGTGTCACTTTAGAAATAGGAAAATTTCTATCAAATATATTTAGTATAATTGATATCAAAGCTGATGGAAATGAGATAGTAAGATCCACGTCGATCATAACCTTAACATGGTTGTGACAAAATCAATATAACAACATATTATAATATCAAACAATGATCAATATTTTATAAATTAAATAAACTATATAAATTATATAATAAAAAATTTGACACTTTTAGAGAAAATAAATCAAAGTATCATCTTATTGTTACAATAATACAATTATTACCTAAAGCAGAAAGTAGACATGAATAGAAGGACAGTTTCTACAAATATACAAGGGCTGAAATTTAAGGTGAAAAAAATTATTTTTTGCAATTACAACCATTAATTTGATTGAATCAGTTATATAAATATATGGAGGTAAGGCTTTAAAATCAACAAATTATATAGAATTTATACATTGTTATAAAGAATGATAAAGTAATCATAAATCATAGAAGGCATAAATTCAAAGATTTAATTTTTTTTTATTTTAATAGTCAATAAATGAAAATAAGTGATTTTATATTTATTAAAAAACCTATAATTTTAAGACTAAAAAAATATAATCATTTTAAAACGTGTTAAAATCATTTTATTTTTTCCAAAATTTAATTGATTTTCTACAATAATAATGAATTATATCATATTATGTAAATTAATTATAGTTAATACTTTAATCAATTAGTAATTGAATTTTAAAATATTCAAATTGAAATAAAATAAAAAATATTAATTATTTTTTATAAAGTCAATCAAATTAATAGGCCAATGAATAAATTCCAATCACAAATAATGTTAATTCATTTGAACCGAAAACTGAAAATATAAAATCAAAAGATAAAATACTCTTGAAATATTTAATAGTTTGAATTCAAGTTATAAATTATATCATATTTAAAACTATGCATCCGTAATATATTATGCACATTCAATACAAATAAAATAAATTAATATACTTTTTATTAATATGTAAATAATTAAGAATGGTTCAATACATTCAAAATATATTATGCATTTGAAAAATGCATGATTTTTTTTATAGAAATGCAACTTAAATAGATATATGTATTGATCAATGACAAATAAAGGACGATTTAAAAAGTATAGTTTTTTTTATCAATGTACTATTTTATGAAAAAAGTATAAAAATTTTTAAATTTTTTTATAAAAACATGAAATTTTTGTAAAAAAAAATTTTATTTATGAGTAGTAAATAAGTTAGTGAGAAAATAGATAATTGACAATATAGGATATTCAATCATAATAAATTAATGATTATAGTTGGAGAGCAAATAAGCAAGACTAATTTGCGGGCTAGCAATTAGAACGAGTCAAACCAGGCTTGTTTGATTTTTTTGCGAACATCCAATATGGAAGCCTTACTTTGGTCCTTGTAGACTAAAGTTAGCTTACGGCCCTTCTTAATTTTAATTTTTTTTAAAAAAATTTTACTCTTAAATAATAAAAAAATTAAAATCATTTAAAAGTACTATATATTTATTTATAAATTAATCAAAATATATTTTAAACTTATATATAACCATAAAAAATATTATATATAAAATATAAATCATGAAATATTTGCAAAATAAAAATATTATCTATATATTATTCATAACACAACCTTACATAACTAAAAATAGGAAAGAGAAGCATAATTTTGTATAAATTAAAAATATAGGCCTAAATGAAATTTAGAAATAAAACAAAAACTTTAGGGGCATCCATATACCACCTTGCATAAACTATAGACTTTCACAAAGTAAGTTGATTGTGGCTCACGACTCTTAAGGCCTCCAAAATAGAAACTAAAATCTTCATAACCCACAAGCTAGTAGGCTAGCTCGCAAACTTTGACTCATTTCAATAATTCTATTAATAATGAAGACTTATGCAAAATCTTTAATTTAAATATTAACCTTTTTAGTAATCCTTCCTTTCACGGTTACATCATTCAGATTATCATATGAAACTAATTTTTCAATAACATTTGAAAAATTAATGTATTAGTCAATATAGTGTAATTATAAACAAAAATTATTGATAAACATATAATAAATTTATTAATTAAATATGTTTGATCCTATCTCTCATCAACTTCCTCGTTAATAACAATAATCTTTTTGAACTTTTCTAACTGCAAATTTCAATATCATATAAGTAGTTTCTTTACAAAGATATTTCTTGAATTTGAATGAGTCTTTCTTTCCCAAAAAAATAGAAAAAATCTATCACATAAAAAAAATAATATAATAGAAATCATTTATCAATATCACATAATAGAAATCATTTATTAATTAATTGAATTTTTCTAAAGATAAAAAAACCTATCCATCCAAAAAGACTATCTCAATGATCTTTGGTTGTATTTCTTTTTATAATATTGTGGAACATACCATGAATGCATATGACTCTAACTTTAATAGTTTCATTATCAATATGTAGAACAATATCGTTGATAAAACAAAAATAAAATGTTTAGCGTATATTTTACAAAAAAAAGGTAATTATTTTTGTACATATATTTACTATTAAAATTAAAAAAAAACTTAATAAAAGCTAATAAATATAAATGAAAGATGATGTAATTTATAAAAAAATGGTAAGAATTATACTTATCATTATTTTCTATTGTTGAATACAAAAATCAAGCAAATTAAGACAGAGTGGCACGATGCTTAAGAAGAAATATTCAGCACTATATAAAGGAAAAATACTAATAAATAATGACACAAATAAATGATAAATAAGCTACAAAATCAATGCATTTTTTAAATTATTTCAAATTGATTACAATATGTATAATAGTTTAAAGTTTTCTACTAAAAAGAAATGTGAACAGATTTTTCTAAGTATAATGTTTATAAAAATTAAAACATTTATATTAATTCAAGTTGATTGGCTAGAATAACTGTAATATTTTGAAACTTTTTACAAAATTAAACAGTGAACGGATTCCCTAGGTATAATGTTTTAAGAAATTAAGATATTTAAAAAAAATTAAATTGATTATAGTAAGTATAATAGTTTAAATTTAAAATTTTATATTAAATTAGCTGAATCGTGAATGAATTTCTCTAATTATTCATTTAAAAACAAGTCCATTCTTTTATTAATATTCAATAAATTGTAAATAAATATAGATTCATTCTAAAATAGGTCCATGATCAATTATCTTTTTGATTTGACTGAATATATATTTATTTAATTAAAAATGATATGATAAGAAATTAATTAAAAATATATTATGTTTATTTTTCTTATTAATAGTAATTTGATTCAATTAAAATCCTAATGATCAATAATTGAAATTTTGTTAATATTATGAATTGTCATGATTTAATGTTAATTATTGTTAGAAATGTTTTGAAAATGAATGATATAAAAGAGGCGAGTGTAATAAAAATATTTTAAAAATAAATATTAGCGCGAATGAAATATTTCACTCACTTCATAGACAAAAATCGTAAAGTTCTATTTTTACATGCTGTAGTATAAATTATAGCCATGAATACAATATAGGATGATCATTACTTATTCTTCTTACAGCTCATATAAAAATAGCTATAAATGTAAGATACGACGATTATTATTTATTCTTTCTCATATATAAAAATATTTAAGATATATATATATGGTTGATGAACAGGGACGTACTTTTCATCCAGGGAAGACAAATAAATAAATTGGTTGATTGGTTGATGAACAGGGACGGACTTGTCATCCAGGGAAGACTAATAAATAAGTTATTTGATGAAGGGGGGTAGATTTAAGAGGTGGTGATCCCCAAGTCACAAGATTATATATATATATATATATATATATATATATATATATATATATATATATATATATATATATATATATATATATATATATATATATATATATATATATATATATATAATGCTGACTTTATCCCTATTGATGAACAATTTCAAGCGGGAGTATCTAGATGCGGTAACTGTACATGGAAGATGAGGGTTTCTGCCTTTAATTTCAACAACTTTGAAATATTGTGTCGAGGATCAATTGACTTTTAAAATTCCAAACTTGACACTATCGTCTCTTCTTTGCCTTCAGACTTTAGGGAAGACGAGAACTGGGTAAACGCAATTTGGAAGACTTTTCATTTTGACTCACGCTTGGGGAGGAAAGAGAAAGGGGATAGGGAAGGTTGAGAAGATGGATAGGCTTGTAATTCCATATAGATTGATTTAAATGAACTCCCAAAGTTAATATTAAAGTATTTAGAAAAGAACATTCATAATAAATTCTGTAAGTGTATATTTTAATAATATAAAAAAAGCCTGTACTGTTTAACTTAAGGATAAGTGTTTTATTCTTAAAACAATGCATCAATCTTCAAGTTATAAGCATTTAAAATTAGAATTAAAATTTCATTTACTCTCAATATAAAATATATTACACTATTAGTACAAAATGATACATTGTTAAAAAAAGAAATAATAATTAAATTTTTTAGTATTAGTGACAAATTTTAAAATTTTATTATTAATTTAATAATATATAAATAAATGATAATATAAAATTAATTTTTACTGTTAACTAAATTTAAATTCTTAAAATTTACGTCATAGGAACAAAATATTAAGGTTTGTAATTAACTCGAAAGAAAATTTAAGATTTTATGCAAAAATAATTGTAACTTAATAAGACAGCATAAGTGAGTGACACATAAAGGGACAATTATAACACAATTGTATAGTGGTGCATAAAGAAATTTAGTCGTGAATATATCATCGTATAGTATATTAAATTTAATCTTAAAAAAAGTAAATTTATATGCAATCAAATTTTATAATATATTAATACAATGCAATATCAATAACGTACTGTAATCACTCCTGATGTACCATAATTAAGTTGGCATACATTTATTCATAGATAGAGATAAAGATGTATCGGTAGATTATCAAATCTGATTATATATAAAATTTATTTTTTTCTAACATTAGATTTAACAAATTATATGATGATATTCCAATAATCAAAACTACTAATACATTAATACACTATTATATTAATTGTATATTATGATAGACCTTTTTCTTGCATCCATGTGGAATAGAGGTGTTAAAACAGATTGAGTTTAACAAGTTAACTTAAAATTAATATAATTTTACTTGACTCGAAATTGAAATTGATATGAAAAGTGGTAATAGTTGCTTGACTTGGTAAATGACTAGACTAGTTAACTTGATCTAATAAAGAAACAAAACTTGTAAGTATTAGTCAATTAGATTATTAAGGTTAGCTTGTTAGCTTAGTAACAATAAATAATAATTAATTTATTTATTATTATGCACATGTTTATATATATTAAAATTATAATTTAATACTTATAATTTTTTTGGATAAATAAAATTACACTTTAATATATAATATTAAAATTATATATATGAAAAATATTAAATAATTCTTAATATTAAAATTAATAAATTTATATATTTAATATTATCAATATATAATACATAAATTTACCTAAATAAATATTTACATTAAAATTTAAAAATCAATAGATATTATGTGACAAATTAAATTCATCATCATAAAATCTAAATATTAATCAAAATGATTACACAAAGTATTTATTATAATTAAATATACATAAAATAATTACTATAAATAAATAAATATATTAATTAAAATAATAAATTATTATTAGTACAATAAAATAGTAATATATTCTTATCTATCTTTCTAAAAGTAACATCTAAAATTAATACTTAGTGAAGGAAGTTTCAGAAGAAGCCACATGGCAAAATATGTGGAAGTAGATACAATTAAATAATAATATTGATGCCAAGAGGCAAAATACATGTCATCAATTATAATTAGATAATAATATAAATAATAAAAGTAAAGAATTAGAAAAATCTCTATTAATTTAAAGTATAAATGATTAATTTTTATCATTGATTGAATCAATTAATTGTTGAAATAACTAGTACGCTGTAGAAATTTGATTCTAATATCTTTTTCCAAATTGTTTTGTTTATAAATGAATCTATATTAATTTAAATAACTTATCGCACTATATTAACTAACATATTGATTTTTCATATATCATTAAAAATTGATTTAATATAGTAATCCGTAAGATGTACTTATAAAAAAAAAAAAGGACTAAAAAAAGTTGACATTCAAATTGAAAATTTGGAGTAAGTTTTCAATATCTAATTTCATTTATTATTAATTATTTATTTTCTCATTAATTCACTTACAACCTATAGTAAAATATTATTTTTTTTACAAAATTTACATTATTTTTAATTTTAATTTAACAATATTCTATAAATATCATATTTTAAAAACTATATGAAGATAATTTAATATTTTAACAGTATAAAAATAATTTAATATTTTAACAATAATATATTCTATCAAATCTAATATTAATTTAACAATATTATTTTTGTTGTATTATAAATTATGGAATTTTTCGTTTTTTCCTTATTCCGTAAACAGTTCTAAAAATTAATTTTTATTTATATTCTAATACTCCATGAAGTTCCTTATTAAGATGCAGTTGATAATAACTGTTTTGTTAAATTTTTATATTATGTGAAATTATATATTATTAAATTAATTAAATTAAATTATTATATTATTTTATATCACATCGGGTACGGGCCTTACACTAGTATATTTTATGAATTTAATTAACAAAATATCTGAACCCATTTAATTAATATTAAAATTTTGTTGAGCTTAGTCTCACGGCTTTTAATTACTTTTATAATTTGGATTTTTTCATATTAAAAATTATTGTATTTAATTTTTTTTACTATTTTAATTATATCTAATAATAATGACAATAGTAATAATAACTGATTTTAATTGATTAATAGTGTAAAATTAATAATAATATAATAATATTATATTGTAAAATTTGCTCAAAATTATTTGATAAAAGTTGAACTGAGGTAATGACTGATAAATGTAACAACTCGGTTTCCTTCAATCTAGTATGAATGTAATTTTCATCCATTGCATTGGTAAAGGTCGAATTAAACCCTTTTTTACGGCTCTAATCTGACATTCTAATACAAGCTAGACGCAAAGGAACTGACATAAGCCCTCAGAAAGTCAACTTAGTTTCATTCGTCAAATCAACAGACATCTATGATTTTATATACGGTGCTTGTTAAGTTAGTTTGGCATTCGGGGGTACTGTAACAACATATAAATCATTAAATAAAATTATTAAAAATTATGATAATAATTTAATAATTATATATAATAATTTATATTTTGTTACATCTCTCCAAATGGTCAACTTAAAATTTTCTGCTATTTATAATTTGTGGATGGTCCAAGCATATCCTTATTTCCCATAACTTTCTTGTGCAGTTCCGCCCCAAAAATATTTGGATCGTATCCCTATTTTCCCGACCTTTCTTGTGCAGTTTCACCCTTAAGTTATTTGTGGTTCTTTTTTTTTTTTTTCTTTTTTTTCTGATACACAAGGACGGTAACAAAGGGAAGAGCTACCAAACCAAATCAAAATGACACCTACCATAAATAGTGGTTGGTAGAATACTAGAATGTTAGTTATAGAGAAAAGGTTCCGGGCAGAAAAACTGGGTTCCCAGGTGTTATTATCGGCTACCATACCAGTCCTCTGAGGCGAAAAGTGATGCTCCTCTTCCCCTGCAACGTAAAAACATTGTAAGTTGAAGGTAACCGAAACTTCAACGAGCTGTCATGATTCTGCAACAAGATTAGAGATAAGAGATCCCGCAAGGCTGGCAGCAAACAGCTATCTTTCTTGGACTCCGCAGCCATGAAAAATTGGCCCGTGAAATTCCAGTTCCCAGGACTCCGATCCACACTCCACCACAGGTAATCTTTGTTCATCTTCCTTTTTCTTTTCTTTTCTTTTTTTTTTTTGCGGTTAAGTCAGATAAAAGCTAATAAAATATATATATTCATAGATTCCCTTATTTAATTTAATTTCTCTCTCTATTCATTTAGACGTCAATATTAATGTTCTCTCTCTCTCTCTCTCTCTAGAATTCAAGAGTAAGGAATGGTTTGGTTGAACAGGAAGGAAAAAAAATAATTAAGAGGATAGAGAATTAATGCTTCGAAATTATTCATTTTATTTGTTTTAAACAAAAACGGAAAGATTTTCATAATTCACTTTATTATTTATTATTATTATTTTACTAATATTGATATCACTGTTATTAATTTTTTAATTATTATTATTTTTTTATAATTATTTATTTTCAATTATTAATATTTTATCATTGTTTTCTTTTTCTCTTTTATTATTATTGTATAGTTATTTTTATTACTGTATTAGTAAACATTTTTTAAATTATTAATTATTTTTCAATTATTAACTATTTTATTATCTTTATTATTATTTAATATTATTATCATTATTATTAATATTCTATTTATTATTTATTATTTATTAAAATTATCATTTTTATCATTACTATTATTAATTATTGTTATTTAATCATTTTTAATTTTACTTTTATTAATCTTTTACAATAATACTTCATCATCATCATTATTATTATTATTATTATTATTATTATTATTATTATTATTATTATTATTATTATTATTATTATTAACTTAATATCTAGAATGACATAATTGAATTCTTTAAGAAATGGGATAGAATCATCATCTTATTTAGCATAATCTTATTAAAGAAAAGAAATAATTTTTTTTAATCTAACATATACAAATAAAATGAAAAATCACCAATTATCTTATACGTTTCTGATTAGCCGAAGCAAACAACCCTTAAATATTTGTTATGGTTAAAAAAAAGCAAGCCTTTCACATTTACACACATGAGGACACAACATTTCTCTAGGGTAAAAAATTCCAGGATAACTAGGTTAGTACTTTGTTAGGACAAAAAAATAGCATTTCATTAATCGTATAACCAAGTTACAAAATATAAGAATATAATAAGTTCCTAATCGTACAAAAAATCGAAATTATAAAGCCAAAAAATAAAATAAAAAGAGATAGAAGCATCTTGCTCCTAAATATTCTCTTTTAATGGAAAAAGAAAGAAGTCAATAAATATTTTTTTTCAAATTGATAAATAAGAAACGGAAGAATATATATTTACCAGTATGTTGACCCGTGCATTTGCACGGGTGTTTTTTTTTTATTAACATAAAAATAATATTTATATAATAAATAAAATAAAAATATAAAAATTTAACTTATTATATTTATTCATAAATAACAAATTTTTGAAATGTGATGCTAGAGTTAATAATAAAATATATAATTAAGTAATTATATTAATTAGTTTGTTAATTTATTTAATATATTTTAATAATAGAAATATTTTATATTGTATACTACTTAATAATATTGGTGTCTAATTTGAAAATAATAAAAATGAGCGAAATGAAATGTGCAAAGAAGCATGTAAAAGGAATAGAAATAGTGTGTAAAATCTAAAGTCTTAATTAAATCTTATTTGATGTATATTTAATTTCAAATATAGTACTTGAAAAATAATATTAAGAAAAATAGAAAAACTTAAATAAATAAATTTGATTTTAATTTTCAAATATTTTTATTAAAAAAAGTATAATTCAATTAATACTTTCTATATAAAAATTTTAAATTATTTAAAATATTTTTGTAATAAAATTACATATATCATATTATACCTATATTACTTAACAATATCAGAATATAAGTTATAAACAATAGTTTGGGATATAAGAAAAAGAGAAGGGAAAAGTTATGCAATGAATTAAATAAAAGGAAGAAAACTAATGGAATTGAAAATTGTATAAGAATTAAAAACTAATATGTTGTTAAGTGAATCAATTAAAATAAAATTTTAACTTATAAAATAAAATATATCATGTTGTATAAGTAATTATTAGTTGTATTAGTGCTTGAGTTATAAACAACATGAGTAAACACACAAAAACATGTAATACAGTTCATAAAATGAGATAAAACATATACATCAATTTTAAAATATTAACAAAATCTTAATTGATATATATATATATTAAGTTAAAATATAGCACATAAAAATTGGTATTATGAAATTTTTACAAAATATAATAAATATATTAATTTTTATTTTCAAATATTTTTTAATATTTCCTATATTTAATTTTGAACTTATTTAAAATATTTTTAATAACATTAAATATAACATCCTACACACACCCTTTTATGATATTAATATTCCAGTTGTAAATAATAATAGTAGGTATGGATGGAAAAAATGCAAATCATACAATTAAACAAATAAAAAAAGAAACAATGATTGAGTAATAACATAATATAAAAGTTAAAATAAAATGTGTAACTAAATAAATTAATTAAATTAAAATTTTAACTTATTTAAAATATTATCTTGACAGAAATAAAATATACCATGTTATACATATATTTCTTAATGATATTAGTATTTGAATAGTAAATAATTGAAGTGAACATGAAAAATAAGAAAATGATAAACAATAGAGTAAATAAAAAGAAAAGAAAAATAAGTAAGTTGTAAAAGAATATAACACTTAAAAATAAAATATAGTCATTATACCAAAAAAACCAAAATATTGTGTCATGTAATTATATTGAATTAAATCTTAATTTTATTTAAAATATTTTTATATTAAAAATTAAATATATCATAATATATTTATACTACTTAATAATATTAGCATATGAGCTATAAATAATAGAGTGAATTAAAAAAATAGAAGAAAAACATAAAAAAGAGCAAATAAAAAGAGTAGGGTGAGTGAGTTATAAAGTAATATAAAAGTTAAAAATAAAATATATAATTAAATAATTTATTTATTTTAAACATTTCAAATTATTTAAAATGTGTTTCTATATAACAAAAATAAAATATGTTATGTTATATAAATATTTTTTAGTGATATCAGCATTTAAGTACTAAGTAACAAAGGTTGACATGAAAAAAAAAGAAAAGAATAAAAGTATGTGATGAGAAAATAAATATAATAGGAATTTTGACTAAGTTGTAAAGTAATATAACAGTTAAAAATAAAATATATAATTAAGTAATTTAATTTAATTTAAAATTTAATTTATTTAAAATATTTTTATAATAAAAGTAAAATATTTGCATGATATATTTATACTACTAAATAATACTAATATATGAGTTATAAATAATAAGAATATAAAAAATAAAGAATAACAAAAATACGTAATAGAGCAAATAAAAAAGGGAAATCGTGCTTAAGCTATAAAGTAATAATATAAAAGTTAAAAATAAAATACATAGTTAAATAATTTAATTAAATTAAACCTTTAATCAATTTAAAATATTTTAATAATAAAAATAAAAATATATCATATTATACCTATACTATTTACTAATTTTGACATTTGAGTTGTACATAAAAAACCTACGATAAAATAAATAAAAATATCAAAAATATACAATAAAACTAATAAAAAAGAAAAATAATGGTTAATTGTAAAGTAATGTAAGTGTAATATGTAATTAAATAATTAAACTAAATTAAATCTGTTAATTAATTTAAAATGTTTTTATAACAAATAATAAAAATTTCATGTTATATATATACTTATTAATGATATTAATGTTTAAGCTTTATGCCACAAGAGTGAAAATGAAAAATGAAGAGAAAAAACATTCATGAACAAATAAAAAGAAGAGGGGACAAGGTAAGTTATAAAGCAATATAAAAGTCAAAAATAAAATATGTAATCAAATAATTCAATTAAATTAATTCTTCTCATTTAAAATGTTTTATAATAAAATATTTTATGTAATTAAATGATTCAATTATTTTATTTATTCAAAAATAGTTTTATAATAAATAATAAAATATATTATATTTTATTTATACTATTAAATAATATTGATATTTGAATAATAAATAATATGAGTGAATATAAAAATAATTATAATAAATTAATTAGATAAAAATAAGTAATAAGTAATGTCAATGAAGTAAATATATAAAAAAAAATGTGTCAAAACTTCAAAGCAATTAAAAGAAAAAAATTGCATAAAAAGCGTTTGGACAGGAAGTAATTTTCAGCCAATAAAACACGTAGCAAATTTAATCGAGAATGCGAACCCATTTTTGAGTAGTAAGCTTGCATTTTGACTCGTACTTTGCCCGGTAATTAATTTATTTT
This sequence comes from Sindora glabra, assembly GCA_020226215.1. Classification (NCBI taxonomy): domain Eukaryota; kingdom Viridiplantae; phylum Streptophyta; class Magnoliopsida; order Fabales; family Fabaceae; genus Sindora; species Sindora glabra. The sequence continues at coordinate 79,095,406 of CM035230.1, forward strand.
ACAATTATTATAAAAATAAGACATATATAATGAAATAAAAATTATAAAAATATTAAATTTTAATTTATCATATCTATTTTATAATCATATATTTGAATTTATAAATAGTGAACTTTTAAAATGCAATATTAAAGTTAAACATGAATTATGTACTTTAATAATTTAATAAAATAAAATATTTAACATATTTAAAATATTTTTAATTAAAATTTTTTATATTATATTCATACTACTTAGTACTATGCTGGAGTTTAAATTATATATAATAGGAGTGACACAAAAAAAAAAAAATTACAATGGAGTAGCTAAAAGGAGCAAAAATAATATGGGTTATAAAAATTTAATAAAATTTCAATTGATACATATTTAATTTGAATATAATACTTGAAAATTGATATAAAAATATTGACAAATTTTAAGTAAATAAAATTGATATTAATTTTGAAATAATTTTCATAAAAAATAGAACATGTATTATATAATACTATTAATATTTTCTATAATAAAATTTTTATTTATTTAAGTTATTTTGATGATAAAATTTAATATATTATGTTATATCTATATTATTTAATGATATTTATGTCTAAGTCAAAAATAATAGTAATGGACATAAGAAAATGAAAAATATGTAATAGAACAAACAAAAATAAGAAAAATAATGACTGAGTTATAATATAATATAAGAGTTAAAAATAAAATATATAATTAAGTAATTCAATTAAATTAAATCATCAACTTATTAGAAACAAAAATAAAATATATCATGTTATATATGCATTTCTTATTAATATTAGTATATGAGCCATATACAACAAGAGCAGGTATAAAAACGAAAGGAATGAAAGCATGACTTTGTCTAGTATTAAATAATATAAGAGTTAAAAATAGGATATATGAATATATAATTAAGTTTTAAATTATATTTTTAACTTGTTTAAAATATTTTCAAAATAAAAAGATAATATTTTGTGTTATATTTATATTATTAAGTATTATCAATATCTAAGTTGTAAATAAAAAAATGAAAAAAGTATGCAATAAAAAAAGAAACAAAATTGCATGTCAACTAATGTATGTTTAATTTGAAATATAGTCCTTGAAAATTGATAACAAAAATATAAAAAAAATTTAAATAAATAAAATTTATTTTAATTTTAAATAAAAAATAGAGTATAGAAAAACATGAAATGATACAAATATAAAGAAGAGGGTTTTACTCTAATTATAAATAATATAAAAGATAAAAATTGAATAAATAGTTAACTAATGTATTTAAATTAAATATTTATTTTATTTAAAATATACTTATGATTAAAATAAAATATATCATGTTATATTTATATGATTTAATAATATTGGCACTTAAATTGTAGATAATTGGAGTGAATATAAAAAAAATGTAATAAGATAAATAGAACAAAAGCAAAGCATTTCTAGAGTCATGAAACTTTGACAAAATTTTAGTTGGTGTATATTTAATTTGAAATTTAGCAATTATACATTAGTATCAAGAAAATATTCATAAAATTTGAATAAATAAATTTAATTTTAATTTTATGAATTTTGTTAAATAATAGAATATATAATTAAAATTTTAATTAATACCTTTTATGTTAAAATTTTAATTTATTTAAAATATTTTTATAATAAAATTAGCATCTAAGTATAAATAATAAAGATGGACATAAAAAATTACAATGAAGTGAATACAAAATAAGAGAAACAATGAGTTATAAAATAATAATAAAATTAAAAATTAAATATGTAATTAAATTATTAAATTAAATCAAATATTTATATTATTTAAAATATTTTTATAATAAATTTAAAATATATTATATTATATTTATACTATTTACATCTAAGTTATAAATAATTTCTGTATATGTAAATTAGATTATATATATAATAAAATAGATAAAAAATAAAGTGTATATATAATGTATTGGAGTAATAATGCAAATAAAAAAATAAGAAATTGGGTAAACAAATAAATGTGTGTATAAATTAAATAGAAGGAAAAAGAAAAGTGATTTGGAAAGAAAACAAAGTAGCTGCAAAACGACAAAAATCGATGAAAGTAGCATAATCCAATGACATGTGGAAGAAAATGTGGAATAGGAAAGAAATGTGTGGTAGTAGAACTGTCTTTTAACCCTGGGTATAGGTAGATTAAAGAGGCAATTAAATGGGAAACGAAATTTTGCTTTGGCTAAATTGCTGAAACGTCACCAGTAAAAAATAATAAAAAATAAAAAAATGTAAACCTTGTATTCTCTTTATAAATAAAAAATAAATTTGACTAAACTGCCGACATGTCATCGGGAAAAAATATTAAAAAAATGAAAAACGTGAACGTTGTTTTATCGTTACAAGTAAAAGGGGAATGGGGATTCCCTTCGCATCCCAACAACTCGACCGCCGCTACCGTATGAAGTGCAACCTACGGTGAACTATTTCTGAATTTTCTGAACGATGATTATAGAATATTTTCTACTGCCAAAAGGAGTTTGATTTAGTCAAAGTATCCGAAAATGACGGAAGTGTTTGCATATTTCTACGACTGAGGAACAATATAATTAGATAATATCTAAATCAGAGACCATATTGTAATAGGAGAGGCTAAATCTGATGAGAAAAGTGCTACTCGTCTGGTTAATTTTTTTTGGATTTTCCCACTTGTAATTCAATATGATTATTGCGGTACAGTCATATGAAATAGAATTTGGGTTGAAACTTCAATCTATATAGAAGAAAAATCTGTATTTATCTTTGTTTAATATGACAAAAAAATATTCGAAAAAAAAAAAGAATCAATAATAACTAATATTACATGTGTTAGATATTACACTATCTTATATTAGTTGATCAAGTACACTGGCCTGATCCCTGATAGTCATATTTGATTCAGAAGGAAACAAATTGGTGTAAGTGGTTCGTTTATTTTTTTATTTTTAAAGATAATTTTTATATGAAAGTTTTATTTATTTATTTGGAAATAGAGGAGCACTATGCGTTTGTGATTAAAAAAAAAAGGTTCCTTAAATTATAATAGTAAAAAAAAACTTTTTTTAAAAAATGGAAAATTATTTTTTATCAAATTCATTATATTTAATGTTAAATATATTAATATTTTTTACCATTTTAATAATTTATAATTATGTTTTTAATAAAAATATTTTTATTTAAATCAAATAGAATTTCATCTTTTTCGCTCTTCTTTATTGTGACAGCCATATAAACATATCAAGATGTGCAAAACTATATTGAATTACAATCAAATTCAAGCCTCTTGCATATAGCTCATAATATATAAGTAAATCAATCGATCTTCTTTTATGAAATTAATATTTTCAATTAATAATAACTCACGGAACAAAAATTTCTAAGATCGGCATCGCAAGAAACAATATTTAGAACTATTTTCAAACCTAGTCTTTCCGAACCATACATTAGACACACGAAAGCCTGAAAAGCTATGATAGCAAATTGATATATTTTGGAGAAGGATGAAGAAGCAACCTATTTCTACCGGACTGGTCTTTTATTGGTGTCTAAGTTTGATGGTGGGCTTGGCACAATCAGTGGAAGTGAAAGTTGGAATGGTGCTTGATCTTGGTGGAACATGTGCCAAAATGGGACTCAACTGCATCAACATGTCCCTCTCTGACTTCTATGATGCTCATTCTTATTACAAGACAAGGCTTGTCCTCGATATCAGAGACTCCAACATGGATGTTGTCACCGCTGCTGCTCAAGGTTCACCTCACTCCTAATTCTCATCTCTTAACTATGATATATTCTGTGCATGTTTCTTAGTACTGATATCGAGGAATCTTTAATTTAATATCATTTAGATTTTGATAAAAGATTATTTGCTTCTCAATTGCATGTCTTCAATCATAGCAAAATTTCACTTTAATTTTCTAGTGATTTCTACATCTCCTAAGTTCTATACATGAGTATTATTCATTTTAACACATCTAATTAATCAGCCTTTAGCACTAAACATAAACCATATATTTGATTGTTTACTTTTAAGTGGAAATTCCAAAATAAGAGATTTATTAATGCATTCATTTAAGGAAAACATGTAATATTTTGTGAAAAATAAAGATTGTCATAAGAAAAGAAATTTTTTTTTTGTTTGTATTATGTAACCTAATGCATCAAATTCATTTAGGCTCTTTTTGGCCCTACCCTTATAAATGTTTTTGAATTTGGTCTCTTATCAACATTCATTTCCAAGTTGTCAATCTTTAAAATCCATTTTAATCATATGTAAAAGTTAAATTAAGAGAGTCTTAGTTCAAGTAATATTTAATATTCTTTAAAGATTTTGTATCTTCCTTTCATCCTGAGTTCGATCTTTAATCCTTATATATGTGCATCATCCAGTAATTTAGCTACTCGAACCTAAAATAGAGAAAAGCCTTTGGCATTCTAATATTAAGTCCTTAGAGCCTCAAAGGGTAATAATTCTTTATTTCGACACTTCATTTTCTTCTTCTTTCTTTTGTTTGTTGAAGCCATGAGTTTCAAAAATAAAAAAGTTAAAGCAAGAATTAAACCTTATATTTTGTAAATACAAACATAAGCCTTTGTTAACTCATCCATTAGCTTGATTGTATATAAAATGATATAAAGTTGCAAAAGCAATTATATATCTAGTTCTAATTCACTAAAGAAAATATATATCTAGTTCTTTTTTTTTTTTGGACAAAAAATGGTAGGTGAGAAACTCCTCCAATCCTACCAGGAGTTAATGATATGTTGGACTATCAATAAAGACCCATTAGAAGAAATTAATCATTTTTTTATTTGGATTCTTATAATTAGCTGAGTTAATCTACATTAGCACATATATACATATATATATAGTTCTAATTATATATATATATATATATATATCATCTCAAGCACCAACAGTTTGAGTAATTGGGAGTCTAATCCTTTTAAATAAGATTTTAAGTTTGAGTTTTTTAAATAGAGAAAATTATCATTGGAAGAGTTTTATCTCCTAAAAAAGATCTAACCCAACTTGAACCTAAATTAGTCAGGGGGTTCAATACGACCTATCAGATACCAAGTGGTTCATTCCAAAAAATAAAATCATCTCAAGCATATACAAAAAGATATTAAATGAATGAAGATGTCATTGCAAATCAGTATTCCTACTCCTCTTATTTTAAAGGATAAATATACCAAGAGGAAGCCAAATTTGAGTTCCACATAAAATTTACTTTATAAAATTAGAGTTTTTGCATCCAAAATAGAAGAATTAAAATTAATTATTAGAAACATTAAAATTGAGCCTAAACAAGATTAAATAAACTAAGCACCACATCTCATGAATCAATACTTAAATAAAATGCTATAATCATGTAAGAAATAATAAATTTTGCAAAAATTTAAAGAAAGGTAGGGAAAGAATATGCAAACTCATGTGTTAGGATTCCACCAAGAAGGAAATTTGCTTCTTGTATACATCCATCCTTTGAAAACAAACTCTTTTCAATTTTGTGACTAATGCACTAAAAACTCTTAAGTCTAGTGGCCTTTAAGATACATGACAATGTTTTGCAAGACTAGTACAACCTTTTTCTTATGATGCCTCATATAAGAATTACTAATTAAAGCTATATCACTTTAAAAAAAACATTGGATTACTTACCCATTTTAGAAAATGTAGATGAATGATAGGAGAAATTTAAAGCTATTAATCCTTTGCACGAGTACAATTTGACAATAGTAAATAATGATTTCTAAATGATTATGGTTCAAAAGATGAAGTAATTAATTTCAAAAAAGTAAGCTTAATGAAGAATTAGGGTTTCTATGCCTCTTTTACTTAGAGAATAAAGTTTAATCAAATATATATAGGGTAATATTTGAAATATACATGTTACTCATATATGGCTGACATATTTTTAAAATTCTCTCACAAATAGTAAAATATACTAGTCTAAAAATGAAAAATATTAAGCAATAGTAAATTATATAATCAATTATACAATTAGTCGGTGAGCTTTTGGACATTATATTCTAGTTGACTCACTTCTAAACTTTCATAATTAACTATATAGTTAACTATAAGCTTAGAGGTTAGCCTTTAAAGCATTGTAGTTAACAATATAATTGACTACTACGATGAGACACATTTTTAAAATTCACTCACAAATAGTTAAATATATTAGTCTAAAAATGAAAAATATTGAGTAGTAGTAAATTATATAATCAATTATACAATTGTTAGTGAGCTTTTAGACATTATAGTCTAGTTGACTCATTTCTGAACTTTCATAATTAACTATATAATTGACTATAAGCTTAGAGGTTAGCCTTTAAAGTATTGTAGTTGACAATATAATTGACTACTAGGATAATTGTGATTTTCAACAACAAAAAATCCATTTTTATAACTTTATTTTTCAAGTAAAACTTATCCCTTTCAAATCTTTCTCACTTTTAACAAATTTTAGCATAAAAACACTTATTTTAAGAACCATTTTTTTAAAGTATTTTAAGCTATAACACTAAACTTCATGCACAAAATTGGTCCTAAAAACCTAAAATAATCTTCGATGACTCTTTGAAACAATTCATCAAGAACTCATCGAAACAACATCAATGCAAACTTTCACATTTCTTCAAAAACTATTTAGAGAAAAAAAAACACTTTCACAACTAAATTTATTTCAACATAATTTGGTTATCATCAAAGTTAAAACATTTTGTAAAAGAGGCTAAGACAATATCTTCTAATTCAAACCATGGAGTTTGAAAAACCTAACCTACTACTAAATTATAAGGACATGTTACATGAATAAGAATTTTCTTCTAAGATATATGCTAATAAAGTAGAAAAATAATTGATCTCAAAAATATACTATTAAGGATTCAAATCTAATACATGCGAATCAATTTTACATTATCCTTTGTTCATGTATTATTATACATCTGTAAGAAACCAATTGAAAAGCTCTTGATAAGAATTCTTAATTATTCTTTTTTTTAATAAATCTATTGAATTGGCTAAGTTAGGTAACATCGACTTATAACCCTAAATAAGGGTCATTCTCTTCCTCTACATTGTGTTAAGCATTCAACAGCCAATGTGAAACTTTATTAAAATCTAAAATATGGATCACATATGATGATTTAATTGTACTAATGCTAGGTATTTACTCATAAGTAATGCACTGTATGGCTCAAGTATACTATTAATAAGCTAGAGCCACTACATCAACGCCTAGATGTAATGTTAAAAGAGTAAGGGTCCTCATATTTTTCTAGACAAATATAGGTAAAGAAATTACTTCAAGAAAGCATAATTAGGTTCAATACTTGGAATATCGATATGTTAACAAGAAAATCTTTGAAGGTTATGGACACCATAATTTAAAGAAAGATTAACATTATATGTCTTCAAGAAACAAAATAGGTTGGAGAAAGAGTTAAGCAGCTAGATACTATAGGATTTAAACTATAGTACTTAGGAAAAGTTAAAGGAAAGAATAGAGTTAATATTATCGTAGATAAGAATTAAAAGAAGAATGTGGTGGATGTAAAAATGATTGGGGATAGGATCTTATGTTTAAGATTAATAGTTGTACAAGAGACTGTCAATATTATTAGCGCTTATGCACCACAAGTAGGATCGAAAGTACATTTGAATGAGAAGTTTTAAGAAGACCTGGAGAAGTTAGTTCAAGAAATTCCATAAGAAGAAAAGATTTTTATTAGAGGGGATCTAAATGGACATGTTAGTAATGAGGCAAGGTAATTTTTAGGAGCTTATAGAAGATTTAGTTTTAGAGAACTAAATGAGGAAAGGTAATCTATTCTTAATTTTTCAATAACATATGATTTCAAGATTGCAAACAGTTGTTTTAAGAAGTAAGAGGAGCATCTAGTCATGTATAAGAATGGGACCTCAAGATCGCAAATTGATTTCTTTTTGGTAAGGAGTTTAAATAGAAAAGTCTGCAAGGATTGCAAAGTGATTCTAGAGAAAAGCTTTATTATACAACATAGGTTCCTAGTCCTTGATGTTTATTTTAAAACCTATAATAAAAAAAGATGATAGGTTATAAATCCCAAGATTAAACGGTGACAGCTCAAGGGTGAGAAATAAATGATTTTTAAGAGAATATTATTGAAGGAAAGTAATTGGGAAGCACAAGGAAATGTCAACCATATTTAAGATGAGATGGCTATCAAAGCAATCTTAAGTGAATCAAAAGGTCTTGGACCGAGAGATAAATAATCTTAGTGATAGAATGAAAGTGTGCAGGAAAAGATCAAAATCAAAAGAGATTATTTTAAGGCCTTACATATGTGCAACAATGCCAAAATTTAGGAAAGGCATTGGATGGCTAGGAATGAGATTAAGAAGTCAATGAGTGAAGCATGATCTAAAGTTTTTGAGGAATTCTATGGAAATTTAGGGACAAGGATAAAGAATAAAAGATTTATAATCTTACCAAAAATAGAAAAAGGAAATCAAGAAATTTGGACTAAGTAAAGTGTATTAAGAATGAAGAAGGACAAGTTCTGCTTATAGATGAATATGTCAAAGAGAGATGAGAGAAGTACTTTTATAAACTTTTTAATAATATGTAAGGATCGATTAAGGATATAAAAGGATTAGAAATCTAAAAAGATGAACAAAATTTAGCTTACTATCATAGGATTCAAGTTGGAAAGATAAAAAATGCTCTTTAAAGGATAGATAATGGCAAAGCCATTAGTCTTGATGATATTCCTATTAAAGTTTGAAAATATTCAGGAAAGTAGGGTATCTTTTAGCTCATTAAGCTATTTATTGAGATTCTAAGATCTAAGAAAATGCTAGATGAGTGGAGGAGGAGTATTTTGTTGCCTATATATAAGAATAAAGAAGATATCTAGAACTGTGTAAACTATTAAGAGATAAAACTTATGAGCCACATGATGAAATTATAGGAAAAAGTAATTGAGCATAGATTAAGAGACGAACTAGGATTGCAAAGAATTAATTTAAATTTATGCCAAAAAGGTCTATAACAAAGGTTATTTATCTTTTATAAGGGTTGATAGAAAAGTATTGGAATAAAGAAAGAAACTTACAAATAATTTTTATTGACTTGAAAAAGCCTATGATCAAGTACCAAGAGAAGTGTTGTGGAAGGTTCTGGAAAAAAATTCGTATGGCATATATCTGAACTATATAAGACATGTATGATAGGGTAATTACAAGTATAAAAACTCTTAGAGATGAGATAAAGGACTTTCCTATAAGGATAGGTCTACATCAGAATTCAACTTTAAGTTTTTACTTGTTTAATCTCGTTTTGGATGTTCCTACCAAGGGCATATAAGAGACTATCCCTAATACATGTTATTTACTGATGATATAATTTTAATTGAGGAATTAAAGGAAGAGGTTAACTATAAACTTAAACTTTAGAGTCAAGTATTGGAATCAAATGGTTTTTGCTTGAGTAAAAGCAAGATAGAGTACATGCATTACAAATTTAACAAGAAGATGAAAATAATTTTGAGGTAAGAATTAGGGAGTATGTCATACCACAAGTGTCTAAATTTAAATATTTAGGATTAATATTACAAAGCAATGAAAAAATTGATGGAGATGTCATACATAAAATATAAGCTAAATAGTTAAAATGGAGAAAGGTACTAGGGGTTATTTATGATTGCAAAATACCTACCAAGTTTAAAAGGAAGTTTTATCATACTGCTATACAATTAGCTATACTTTATGATAGTGAATGTTGGGTTTTGAAAGGATAATAATAGCAAAAAATAAAGGTAGCAGAAATAAAAATGTTAAAATGGATATGTGGTTACACAAAAAAGGACAAGGTATGGAATGAATGCATGCGAAGGGATATTAACATGGCACCTATTAAGAAAATAATGATAAAAAATTAATTAAGGTGATTTAGACATGTGCAAAGAAAGCTACTAGAAGTACTAGTAAAAAGAGTTAATTACATGATCTTTAGCCTTGTGAAAAGGTGTAAAGGAAAGCTAAAAAAGACACTAAGAAAAATTATAAAGAAAGATCTCTTAGTGAATAACATTCATAAAAGTCTCATTTCAAATAAAGTCTAATGGCATCGTACGATCCATGTAGCTAACCTCACTTTGTAGGATAAGGCTTTGTTGTTGTTGTTGTAATAAATCTACTAAATGATCGTGGAGCCAAATCCCTTCTTTTATTATGGATATTTTATTCATTAGGTTTGTTAGTTTTTAAAGTTTGCATACTTTTAAGGAAACTAAGATAGTGCAAGGAAACTAAGTTTCACTGCTCATGAAAATAGTGAAAATATGATAGAGAAAGCTATATGCAAAAAGAAAACAAATTATCTACATGAAGGATATTTTCACTAATTGATTGTAAACATTTAAATACATTCAAAAATAATAAAAATGGAGATTATGTTTTGTAATCTTAGATAGCAATAATAACAAATAACCACTTAACTAAAAAATAGGAACAACAAACCCACTAAAAAAATTAACTTAATCTTAACAAACTTTGAAAAGTTCTTAGGTATGTTGTTCAACACTCCTCCTTGCCTTGAAAGCTGTAAACTCCAAGCTTCTTCCTTAGAAACTCAAATCTACTTGTAAGGAGAACTTTTGTGAAAATGTCAACTAACTAAAATTCTTATTTATAATATTACAGATATACTTCTCCTTTCTTTTGTACCTCTTTTAGGAAATATAATTTAATGTTGAAATGCTCAGTTCTCCTATGGAAAACTAGATTGCTTGAAATTGTAATGGCTACTTGATTATCAATAAACACCTTCGTGCTTTCCTTGTGTTCCATATGCAGATATGTTAAGATCTTCCCAAGCCATAAGGCTTGATTTACAGCAGCAATAGCAATAATAAACTTTACTTCAGTTATTAATTGAGCCATAATTTCCTATTTTTTAGAATTATAAGAAAATACACTGGAATCGAAGTTGAAACAGTACCTAAAGGTACTTTTCATGTCATCAATAGACCTTGCCTAATCACTATTAGAGAAGCCATGAAGGGAAAAATTCTAGTTGTAATAGAATTTGAATCTATAATTAAGGGTCCCTTTGATGTATCTTAGTACACGCTTAGCTGCTTTTAAATGAGCCTCATTTGCACAATGCATGAATTCGGATAGAATACTCATAACATGTAGGATATTTGGCCTTGTTACTATGAGATACATTAGACAACCAACAAAACTTTTATAGATAACTTCTTTAACTTTTTCTTAATCATTTCCTTTTCTGAATTTCTCTTTAGCATTCATATGAGTTTTCATTGGTTTACAATCCTCCATTTGGAACCTTTTTAGGATCTTCTTAGCATATTTCTTTTGATAAATGAATATCTTATGATAATCTTGACCTCTATGCCTAGAAAATATGCCATTTCTTTAAGACATATCATTTCAAAGACATCCATCATCTCCTTTTTGAATTTTTCAATGAGTTTGGCATTATTTCCTATCATGAAGAGATCATCAACATACAAGGAAACTATCACCATGTCAGAATTGTAAGCTTTAACATAAAGAGTTAACTTACTTAAGCTTTTGACAAAGCCTAAGCTTAATAAGTGCTCATTGATTCTATTATACCAGGTTAGTGGAGTCTACTTCAAACCATATAAAGCTTTTTAAGCAAGTAAACTTTTTTTTTCTTGTCCTTTCACCTTAAAACCTTCAAGCTGTTCAATATAAATCTCTTCCTACAAATAACCATTAAGGAAGGCTAATTTTACATCAAGGTGGAACACCTTCCACCTATTTTGAGAAGCAACAACTAGTAGCATTCTTATGGTGTCCAAACAAACAAGAGCAAAGGTTTCAAAGAAGTCTACACCAAACACCTACGAAAAACACTTCACTACAAGTTTAGCTTTGTGCTTGCTAATAAAGCTATTAGCATTTAACTTGGTTCTAAATACCTATTTGATACCAATGATCTTTCTATCCTTGGGTTTTTTCCTATTAACTCCTGAGTTTGATTTTTTTTTTCAATCATTTCCAGCTCTTTTTTCATTGTAGCTAACCACTTTAAATCATTTTTAGCTTCCTCAACACCTGTAAGTTCAAAAATAGTAATGTTGCACTTTTGGTAAATGTTAGAAAGTAATTCAGTACCTCTTACTGGTGCTTCATCATCCTTTTCTCGATAATTCAATGAAATCTTAGTGTTTTGGTTATCTTTTTTAGTTTTTCAATCCCACTATTAATGCTCAGAAAATTAAACATCTTTACTGATTAATATTTTCCTAATTTAAGGTTGAAAAATGCTGTAGGCTTTAGAGATTTCACTGTAACCAATGAAGATGTCCATTTCTACTCTTCTATCAAGCTTATCCCTTTTCCCCTATAGAACAAGTGAAAAATAGATGTTATAGATATTTTAATATTTTGCAGTGAAGGTTTAAATCCTGCTAAGCCTAAAATGGTGTCTTCCTTTTTATAGCATTAGTGAGGAGTTTATTCAATAAGAATACAACAATATTTGCTACCTCTACTGAAAAAAACTTTGGAGGCCTTTTTCATGTATCATATATCTAGACATCTCCATTATGGTTCTATTCTTCCTTTCACTTACTCTATTATGTTGTGGAGTGTAAAAGGTAGTGAGTTGGTGTTGTATGCTAGCTTCCTCACAAAAGAAATTAAACTAGTTCAAGGTATACTTCTAGCAATTTTCAGATCTTAAAACTTGAATTCTGCAGCCACTTTGGTTTTTAATCAAAGTCTTAAATTTCCAAAATATTATTACAACTTCTAACTTGAACTTAAGGAAGTAAATCCAACATATCCAAGTGAAATCATAAAAAAAAATGTAGTACTTACTTCCTTTAAGTGAAGGAGTTTTATAAAGTCTAGCCATATCTATATGAATCAACTGTAGCTTTTCTTATGCTCTCCAAGTGGGTTGCTTAAAGGAAAGCTACCTCTCTTTGCCAAATTGACATACTATGCAAAGTGTCAAGTTGTTCTCTAAGTGAGGTAAACCACAAACTAGTTTCTCCTTTTGCATATATTGTATTGCCAACATGATGGAAATGGCTAAGTTTCTTATACCACATCTCTGTATCACTTTCAGAGGTAGGGAAAGTTGTTCATTCATGTTTTGTGGGATTTAGAGAAAAACTCTTACCTTTCATCTTGATTCTAAGCATCTCTTAATCACTTGCATCTTTAATCAAGCACTATTCATCTTCAAAAAGAACTTTAAATCCTTTATCAAGTAGCTGTCCAACACTTAATAAATTTTGGTCAATCTTAGGTATAAAATAAACATAAAAAATCATTTTTGTACCTATGCACGTTGGAATGGCTACTATCCTTTTTCCTTTTACTACAATTTGGTCTCCATTTCTAATTTTGACATTTGAAACTATACTTCTATTAAGGTCCTTGAAAAAGGTTTCATTGCGGGTCATGTGGTGGGTACAATCACTATCAACTAGCCAATCCTTATTTGAATTGCAGGTAGTAAAGCATGTGGCAACAAATAGTTGCTCTTCCTCCTCATTTTGCTATTCTGCAACCTGAGCTTCATTCTTTTGTTGAAGATTGCTCCTGTAAATTCTTTCATGATGACCTAGCTTGTTGCATTTGGCACATCTAACATCAGGTCTTTTCTAGCATTTGGAGGAAGGATGACCTTTTTTGCTACAATGGTTGCATAGAGGAAACTCGTTGCCTTTTTTTGCTTTGCCATTATTTATGGTTGCTTCTGGTGTATTTGAAGGCTTCTTTTTGTTTTTCTATCTCTTTTCCTTTTTTCCATGATTGCATTGCAATTTAGCTTGCAAGATTCCTTCCACAAAACATTCATCCCTCATCATTTTCCTTTATTCTTGGGCCTACAAAGCATTAACAATTTCTGCCAAAGTAACCTTTGACAAATCCTTAGTATTTTCTAAGGAAGATATTGTAGCATTAAATCTTTCAAAATAGTTACAAGCAATTTTTTCACTATTCAAGAGTCAGAAAATTCAAAATCAAGTAATCTAATTTTATTAGCAATACCAAGAAGTTTATCAATATAGTCCTTAATTGTCTCTGACTCTTTCATTTTTTACATCTCAAATTCTCTTACCAAATTTAGTACTTACATTTCCTTGATTCTTTCATCTCCTTTATACTCTTTCTTGAGGAAATTTCAAACTTTAAATGCTAATTTCAAGGTCATGATTTTGGTGAAATTTTCTAATGAGATAATAGTAAACAAGGAAGCTTTTGCCTTTGACTTTCTTGCTTTCTTCTCCTTATGGTTTTTGAGTAGCACCAATGTTGGATTTTCTGGTAAAGGAGGAACTTTGTAGTATTTCTTAATAGTTTCCCAAAGATCATTTGCCTCCAGGTATGCCTTCATTCTGGCTGCCCAAATATGAAAATTATCACCATTAAACATAGGTCGAGGAAGTGCTATGAATGGTGTTTCAAAATCCATGGATGATGAAGCAAAGTCATTGGACTTCAATAGTGGGTGATACTTAATTTTGTCACAAGTTCTTTTAAGAAGAGAGCTCTTGATACCAATGTTAGTTTTTAAGGTTCATAAACCTTCAAGGAAACTAAGACAGTGCAGGGAAACTAAGTTTCACTGCTGAGGAAAATAGTGAAAATATGACAAGGAAAGCTATATACAAAAAGGAAACAAATGATCTATGAGAAGGATACTTTATTGATTGACTGCAAATGTTTAAATACATTTAAAAATGGAGATCATGTTCTGTAATCTTAGATAACATTACCACTAAAAAAAATTGACTTAATTTCTAGGCATGTTGTTCAACAGTGTTTTTATTTACGTATTTACATTACATATTTTGTTTTCTTATAAAAAATCAAAATCACAAGTCAATTTAAACTCTACAGTTGTCTCTTAGCAGCCGTAGATCTTATAAAAAATGAGCAAGTGGAAGCCATCATAGGGCCAGTAACGTCAATGCAAGCGAATTTTATAATCAGTCTAGGAGACAAAGCTCACGTGCCCATCATAAGCTTTTCGGCAACAAGTCCTTCTCTTACTCAACTGAGAAGCCCCTATTTCTTTCGAGTCGCAGAAGATGATTCAGCTCAAGTGAACGCCATTAGCGCAATTGTACAAGCTTTTGGGTGGAGAGAAGCAGTGCCCATCTACATAGACAATAATTATGGAGAAGGAATCATACCCTTCTTAACCAATGCTCTCCAACAAGTCGATGCACGTGTCCCTTATCTGAGTTCCATTTCTCCTAAAGCCACACATGACCAAATTACTGGAGAACTCTACAAGTTGATGACCATGCAAACCAGAGTCTTCATTCTCCATATGACATCCAATCTTGGGTCTCGAGTTTTATCCACAGCCAACCGGATTGGAATGATGAAGCCAGGATATGTTTGGATCTTGACTGATGGCATCGGCAATGAATTAAACTCCTTGAACTCGTCAGTCTTGGAATCGATGCAAGGAATTCTGGTCGTGAAGCGTTATGTTCCAAGAACCAAAGAGCTTCATGATTTTGAAGCACGATGGAAAAGAAAATTCTTGCACGAAAATCCCGCCCTTTTTGATACAAAATTGAACGTTTATGGTTTATGGGCTTACGATGCTATCACAACATTAGCAAAGGCGGTTGAGAAGGTTTGGGGCACCAACTTTGGTCTCCATATGACAAACATTTCTGGCAATTTAACTGATCTTGAAAGGATTGGAATTTCTCAAAACGGTGAGCACCTTCGTGAAGCATTATCAAACACTAGATTTAGAGGCCTCAGTGGAAACTTTAATGTTTTTGATAGGCAATTACAATCATCGATTTCTGAGATAGTTAATGTGAATGGCAATGGAGGAAGAAGAATTGGTTATTGGACTTCAAAAGATGGCCTAATTAGGAACTTGGATCCAACAAACATGACCACATATTCTACTTCAAAGAACAATCTAGGACCTGTCATATGGCCAGGGGACCCTTCCTCTGTCCCAATGGGTTGGGAGATTCCTACAAATGAAAAGAAGTTGAGAATTGGGGTTCCTGTAAAACACAAGGACGGCTACTTGGAATTTGTGAGAATAAAAATTGAGCCTAGCACTAACACCACAAAGGTCACTGGGTTTTCCATTGATGTCTTCAAGGCTGTGCTTGAAGTATTACCTTACGCTCTACCATATGAATTCATCCCCTTTGGAAAACCCGATCTTGGGGAGAGCAGCGGAACAATCGATGATTTGGTCTTCCAAGTTTATATTAGGGTAATTAATTTTTCTCTAGTCACTTGTTTTACTTAACAACTGGTTTAAAATTATGACACATTGTAAGCTCATTATGAATCAACACCACTATCATAGCTATAAATAAGTATATATGCCATTCCAAAAGATGCCCTTATTAGGTTTCCTTAATGATGTTGAGTATTGATTTCCTATTGACAGAAGCTTGATGCCGTGGTGGGGGATATTACCATTACTGCACATAGATCCAATTACGTGGATTTCACCCAACCTTACACAGAATCAGGTGTGACAATGGTGGTTCCAGTGAAAGACAGCAGACAGAAGAATGCGTGGGCCTTCTTGAAGCCATTGACATTGGATTTATGGATAACAACTGCTTGTTCATTCATTTTCATTGGATTTGTTGTATGGGTTCTTGAACACCGCATTAACGAAAACTTTAGAGGGCCTCCTTCACATCAAATTGGCACAAGTTTGTGGTTTTCTTTCTCGACCATGGTGTTTGCCCATCGTAAGTGCTTATTTATATCTACCTAGCTAACTAGCTTTCCCCCTTTTCTTTTCCAAAAAATTACTTAAGTTGTGATATCTAATTAAATAGTTCTACATGCACATATCATACATTCGTATAGTGATTGTTCGAATCAAACCAACAATGTTAGAAGCTATTTGATTTATTAGATCGAAATATGTAATAGAGACTATCAGCATTTTTTTATTTTATAGTTTTGGTATTTGCATACAGGAGAGAAAGTGGTAAGCAACTTAGGTAGATTTGTGATGGCCGTTTGGGTATTTGTCGTTCTAATTTTGGTCCAAAGCTACACTGCAAGTTTGACTTCACTCTTAACGGTAGAGCAGCTCAGTCCCACTCTTATGGATGTGAATCAACTCATCAAGAATAGGCTGAATGTTGGTTACCAAAGAGGGTCATTTGTGTATGGCATGTTAAGGGACATGGGGTTTCATGATTCTCAACTCAAACCTTATAACTCAACGGAAAATTGCAACGCGCTTTTTACAAAAGGAACTACAAATGGTGGCATCGTTGCTGCCTTTGATGAAATTCCTTATGTAAAACACTTCCTTGGAACCTATTGCTCCAAATATGCCATGGTTGAACCTACATTCAAGACCAGTGGCTTTGGCTTTGTAAGTTCCACATAAATACTCCTAGATTCTACCCCTATTATTTTTCATATCATCTCTTTGCGATATAAAACATGCATAATACATTCTCTTTTTGTCATAGGTACCAACAAATTTTGTGTGAATTGCAGGTCTTCCCTAAAAGGTCTCCTTTAGTTGCTGACATTTCGAGAGCAATCCTGAATGTAATGCAGGGAGATAAAATGAAAACGATAAAAAATGCATGGTTCAAGCAAAGCACTTGTTCAGAATCGGATACTTCGATTTCTTCTAATAGTCTCGGCCTTGAAAGCTTTTGGGGACTATTTCTGATTGCAGGAGCTGCTTCATTGCTAGCCCTTCTCATTTTTGCTGTCACATTCCTCCATCAGCATAAACATATCTGGTTACACTATAACAACGATACTTCAATATGGAGACGAATTGGTATGCTGCTAAAGATCTTCAACCAAAGAGACATGAACTCTCACACTTTGTTTTGTTCATGCTTTAAGTGCGGTTGAAACCTCCCCAAGTGCACATTGCGCGCCAAGTCCGAATAGCTAAACAGAATCTAACTTCTCTTTTCATGGAGATCAAGGAACCTTCTCTCCAGAGCATGGTGATAGTAATGGCCATGCACCTCAAGATACAGAAATAACCACTAATGTCCCAGCTGGTGTAACCATTGTTCTAGAAGAAAGCCCTAAGAACAACCAACCACGCTAACTCAATATTATGAAATTGGAATTAGCTACGACTGTAAATGTCATAACATTATTGAATCATCTGATGGCAGCGCAGGTTCTGTGTACATCACTTCATTGTACTCGTTTAATTTGTATTTCGACAAACAAGTTAACTACAAATTGAAATGGATTTAAACTGAAGATATCATTTGATGCACTATTACATAAAGCAACGCAGAGATGGATTCCTTTATTTTTGATAGCTCAGTTACTCCTTAGTATAAAAGAGACACTGTGTTCGTAGTTGTTGGTTTCTTGACTCGTTCTAATTCCCAGACAACATTTTTTTTCTTTTTTGACAGGAGAGAGGAGAATAAAGTAGTGAAACTATTGTTTTGTACATGGAGATCATATTGTTTAGGGATCTTGGAGATTATATTTTCTTTAGTGGATATGGATACGGTTAAGAAAGTCTTGAAGACTGCAGCTCATTCCCTATGCGGTTAAGATGGGACTGAGGTGCATTAACGTGTCCGATCAGGGAATATTAATGCACACCATTTTTTTTTTTAATTATAGAAATAAGGGTATACCATTACAGAATCAAATTCACGATATGAAAAAAGATAAAATTTTCAATCAACATTATATATCACTTGTATTGAAATAGTCATGATAAATATTCATATATAAGAAAAAAATTTAAAATATCGTAAAAGTACAAATTATTAATTTATAATTTTTTATTTGTTACATGCAAATTAATGCAAGTCACTCTTAGTTTCTTGGTGGAAACTCCATATTCCAATGGATTAATTCAATACTTCAAAAATTGGAAACCATGAAAGAGTCTGAAAAGATATCGAATAACACGAGGTCGACTTTGCTATGTTTAACAAAATGATAGAGGTCTTATTCATAAATCGAAAAGAAGACCAACTTAACCATGCGGCTAGCTTTGTTTGATTCCATGCATATTTCCGAATATGAATATAGATTACTTATATATATCGTAAAAAACAATATTAATTATAAATAATTATAATTAAACAAAACTCCACCCATGCAAATTATTGAAATTAATGACATCCTAAACTAATTTTATTTTTCATTTTTTAAGATATCCAAAAAAGGAAGAATTTAATGAATGTTCATGCATAGATTGATTAATTCAAAAGCCCAAATTAGTGTTGCGATTACAGTTACTTATGAAAGAAAGATTCTAAATTTATGTTTTACATATCAATACGGTTGGAGATCTCATAAAAATAGCTATAAACGTAGGATATGATGATTATTATTATTTTCTAGGGGACACTAATAAAAAAATTGGTTGATGAACAGGGAAGACTAGTAAATAAATTAGTTGATTGGTTGATGAATAGGGACGGACTTTTCATCTAGGGGAGGCTAATAAATATTAAATAAATTGGTTGATGAAGGGGGACGGAGCCACTGGTATGTTTAAGAGGTGGTCATCCCCAAGTGACCAGATTTTATTATGTATATATGTGGGTGTTACATTTTTTTCCCTAAATTTTAATATTAATTCCTTCAAATAAAATTTAAATTAAATTTTTTTCTTTTAAATTGATGGAGTATTAAATATAAGTTATTTATATATTTATCAGATTAAATCACAAGTAAATCTTTTAA
The DNA here is from genome assembly GCA_020226215.1 of Sindora glabra. Lineage (NCBI taxonomy): Eukaryota > Viridiplantae > Streptophyta > Magnoliopsida > Fabales > Fabaceae > Sindora > Sindora glabra. Next base: position 79,115,135 of record CM035230.1, read on the forward strand.
ATTATTAATTTAAAAGAATGATTGTAATAACATAAAAATTATAATTAAGAATCTTGTTAGATATATAAATTTGACTTGAACACATAAAAGATATTATCTTCATATATTATATATGTTCCTTGAATTATGATTATTCTAATTTTTTTAAATTATACGTACTTATAATTTATAACTTTTAAGCAAAGCACTCTAAATGTTCACTAAGTTATTCATTACAATTTATCTTTCTTATATTTTATTTTTAAATGAAAATAATTATTTAGTTGAGAATATTAAATTTGTTAGTATATAAAAATATAAAAGAAAATAAAAATTATAATTATTTATTTTTTAATTTATATAATAATATTCTTCAATAACACTATATATATATATGTAAAATTTTGCCCACGCCACAAAATCCTGACACTATCCCCATTGGTGAACAATTTCAAATGGGAGTGTCTAGATGCAGCAAGTATATGGAAATATTGGGTCACGGAACAATTTACTTTTAAAATTCCAAACTTGACACTGTCGTCTTGTCTTTGTCATCAGACTTTAGGGAAGACGAGCAGGAAAGACTAATGGAGGACTGGGTAAACGCAATTTGGAAGACTTTTCATTTTGACTTCAGCTTGGGGAGGAAAGAGAAAGGGAATAGGGAAGGTTGAGAAGATGGAAAGGCTTGTAATTCCATATAGAAATGAACTCCCAAAGTTAATATTGAAGTATTTAGAAAAGAACATTCATAATAAATTCTAAATGTATATTTTAAAAATATAAAAAAAAGTATGTACTGTTTAACTTAAGGATAAGTATTTTATTCTTAAAACAATGCATCAATATTCAAGTTATAAGCATTTTCATGGCCCAAAAAAAAAGTTATAAGCATTTAAAATTAGAATTTAAATTTCATTTACTCTCAATATAAAATATATTACACTATTAGTACAAAATGATACATTGTTACAAAAAGAAATAATAATTAAATTGTTTATTATTAGTGAAAAAATTTAAAATTTTATTATTAACTTAATAATATATAAATAAATAATAATGTAAAATTAATTTTTACTGTTAACTAAATTCAAATCTTTAAAATTAAGGTCATAGGAACTGAATATTAAGGTTTGTAATTAACTCGAAAGAAAATTTAAGATTGTATGCAAAAACAATTGTAACTTGAGACAACATAAATGAGTGGCACATAAGGAGACAATTATAACACAATTGTATATTGTTGCACAACCAAATTTGATCATGAATATATTAGTATATTAAATTTAACCTTAAAAACAGTAAATTTAATATCCAATTAGATTTATAATATATCAATACAATGCTATATCAATGATGTACTATAATCACTTCGTGATATACCATTATTAAGTTAGCATACACTTATCTATAAATAGAGATAGAGGTTTATTGATAGACCATCAAATTTGATTGCATATAAAATTTATTTTTTTCTAATATTAGATTTGATAATTTATACAATGATATTTCAACAATCTAAACTACTAATACATTAATATACTATTATATTAGTGTCATATTATGATAGGCTTCTTTCTTATATCCATGTAGAATAAAGATATTAAAATGAGTTAGTTTTAACAAGTTAACTAATACTTATATTATTTTGCCTAAGTTGAAATTGAAATTGATATGAAAAGTGGTAATAGTTGTTTGACTTGGTAAGGACTAAACTAGTTAACCTTGATCTAATAAAGGATTAGAATTGATAAATATTAATCTATCATATTATTAGCTTAACTTGTTAGCTTAATAATAATAAATAATAAATAATTTATTATTATGTACATATTTATATATATTAAAATTATAATTTAATTTATAATTTTTTTGGATAGATAAAATTATACTTTAATATATATAATATTAAAATTATATATATATATATATATATATATATATATATATATATAATATTAAGTAATTCTTAATATTAAAATTAATAAATTTACATATTTAATATTGTCAATATATAATACATAAATTTTCCTAAATAAATATTTACATTAAATTTTAAAAATTAATAGATATTATGTAACAAATTAAATTCATCATCATAAAATCTAAATATTAGTCAAAATGATTATGCAAAGTAATTATTATAATTAAATATATATATATAATAATAATTATAACTAAATAAATATATTAATTAAAATAATAAATTATTATTAGTATAGTAAAATAGTAATATATCCATACCTATATTTCTAGAGGTTGTATATTTCACTTCAATAGTATAAAAAATTCTATTTCCTAAGAAATAAAAAAGAGTCAGTTGTTTGGTTGACCATTATCTAGCAAAATGGAGGAAATAAGACTTTTTAGGAAGTCCTATTTTCACAAAATATGATAAATAACTTATCCATCTCCCTTTAGATAAGTTTTATTTTCTGTATTATTTATGAATATAATAATAAAATTATCTTTATTACATTTAATTAATGACAACTAAATTTATTAATTTATACTATGATAATATTAATGATATAATAGTCATTTTATTAATAATTCCTAATATATTTAAAGTTGAACTAAATAAAATATAGAAAATTATTTCCTAAGAAATATTACTTTTTGTGAGTTGACTAAACAATTTTAAGTACTTTTCAAGAAATTTATATAGCAAGTTATTTGCTTAAAAGTTTAATTTTCTACAAGAAATTATTTTCTGTATACATCAAACAACTTCCTAATATATACAAGTAACATCTAAAATTAATACTTAGCAAAGGAAGCTTTAGAAGAAGCCACATGGCAAAATATATGGAAATAGATATAATTAAATAATAACATTAATCCCAAGAGGCAAAATACCCATCATCAATTATAATTAGATCATAATATTAATAATAAAAGTAAATAATTAGAAAAATCTCTATCAACTTAAAGTATAAATGAAATTTGATTAATATTAATGAACAATTAACTAAATATTATGATTAGAAATTTAATTTTTATCATTGATTGAATTAATTAATTGTTGAAATGACTAGTACATTATAGACATTTGATTTTAATATCTTTTCCCAAATTATTTTGTTTATAAATGAATATATATTAATCTAAATAACTTTTAAAGTCATAATATTAGAATTTTCTGTCATGACTAACCTAAAGAGTTATTTCAATATACACATATTATATATTTTAATGTAAATATATATGTCACAATATATCTTAATTAATGTGCATGGTGACATATATATTTAAAATATTTTAAATATAATATAGTATGTGTATATGAAAATTAATCACACTATTTGTCAGTATATTATGACGGATATTCAAATTCCTCTAAAATATAATTGACATAAGTAGATTGAAGTTTTTAATCTTTTAAAAATATTTTGTTAAAAATTTTTCAAATGCCCATACTATCCATGTTAACTAATTTTGAAATCGTGATATCATTGTAGATATCACGACTATTCTAAAAAGTTATTCAAATTAAATATCAAAAATGATTTCATAATCAAATTTGACTATACATAAATAATATATAAGCAATATAAAGTCATGATATCATTATATATATCAAGACTAATCTAAAAAGCTATTCAAAAATATATTTAATATATGTTTTTTATTGTACTATTTTTTTCTCTTATGTGATGTATTATTTCTATGTTTTAGGAAAGTAAGATTCATTCCTCTATTTCCAAGGTTCATGTCAATAATTCAAGAAATATTTTCATGAAGGAGTTGTTTACATGATGTGAGAGTCTATAGTTTGAAATGTTAAAATGGGTTATCATTGTCCTCAAAATGAATTCTCTGATTTTCATTATTAATATTAATTAGTCTTTTTATTTATTATTGCACTATATTAATTAACATATTGATTTTTTATATATCATTAAAAATTGATTTCATATAGTAATCCGCAAGATGTACATATCAAAAAAAGGACCAATAAAAAGTTCCCATTCAAATTGAGAATTTGGTGTAAGTTTTCAATATTTAATTATCATGATTGAATTTCATTTATTATTAATTATTTATTTTCTCACTAATTTACTTCCGACCTATAGTAAAATATTATTTTTTACAAATTTCAGATTATTTTTAATTTTAATTTAACAATATTCTATCAATATCATTTTTTTAAAACTATATGAAGATAATTTAATATTTTAACAATAATATATTCTATCAAATCTAGTATTAATTTAACAATATTATTTTTGTTGTATTATAAATTATGAAATTTTTTTTCCTTATTTTGTAAATAGTTCTAAAAATAATTTCCTTATTAAGATGTTGATAATAATTGTTTTGTTCAATTTTTATATTATGCCAGATTATATATTATTAAAGTAATTTTAATTAAATTGTTATATTATTTTATTTCATATTGGGTACGGGCCTTACACTAGTACATTTTATGAATTTAGTTAACAAGATATCTGAATCCATTTAGTTAATGTTAAAAAAAATTTTGAGCTTAGTCTCATGGTTTTTAATTACTCCTATAATTTGGAGTTTTTCATGTTAGAAATTATTGTATTTAGATTTTTTTATTATTTTAATTATATCTAATAATAATAATTAATTTTAATTAATTAATGATGTAAAATTAATAATAAATAAATAATTGATATGATGATAGTGATGATGTATTATAATATTCACTTAGAGTCATCAAATAGAATTTGACCTGAGATTATGACCGGTAATGTAACAATTCAGTTTGCTTCAATGTAGCAAAAATGTAATCTGATTTGAGACTAATTCAATAAATAATTTTAATTGGGAAGGGTTTAATTAACCCCTTTTTTACGGCTCTAATCTGGAATTCTAGTACAAGCTAAACACAAAGGAACTGATATAAGCCCTCAGAAAGTTATCTTAGTTTCATTCGTCAAGTCAACAGACATCTATGATTCTATTTATAATTTCTGAATGGTTCCTTATTTCCCAAAAACTTTCTTGTGCAGCTCCACCCCAAAACTATTTGGATCGTATCCTTATTTCCCCGACCTTTCTTGTGCAGCTCCACCCTCAAATTATTTGTGGTTCTTTTCTTTTTCTTTTTTTTTTTTCCTGATACACAAGGATAGTAACAAAGGGAAGAGCTACCAAACCGAATCAAAAAGAACACCTACCATAAATAGTGGCTGGTAGAGAGTTAGTCATAGAGAAAAGGTTCCTGGCAGAAAAATTGGGTTCCTAGGTGTTATTGCAGGTTACCATACCAGTCCTCTGAGGCGAAGAGTGATGCTCCTCTTTCCCTGCAACATGAAAACATAGTAAGTTGAAGGTAACCGAAACTTCAACGAGCTGTCATGATTCTGCAACAAGATTAGAGATAAGAGATCCCGCAAGGCTAGCAGCAAACAGGTATCTTTCTCGGACTCGGCACTCCACAGCAGGTAATCTTTTTCATCTTCCTTTTCCTTTTTCTTTTGTGTGTGTGTGTGGTTAAGTCAGATAAAAGCTCATAAAATATATATTCATAGATTCCCTTATTTAATTTAATTTCTCTCTCTATTCATTTAGACGTCAAAATACTCTCTCTCTCTCTAGAATTCAAGAGTAAGGAATGGTTTGGTTGAACAGGAAGGAAATAAAAAAAATAATTAAGAGGATGGAGAATGAAAGTTCGTAATTATTCATTTTATTTGTTTCAAATAAAAAAGAAAAGATTCTCATAATTCGCTTTATTATTTATGATTACTATTTTACTAATATGAATATTACTGTTATTAATTTTTATTTTTTATTAATTATTTATTTTTGATATTATTATTTTTATAATTATTTATTTTTAATTATTAATATTTTATCATTATTTTATTTTTCTCTTTTATTATTATTGTATAATTGTTATTTTATTACTGTATTAGTATTTATAAATATTTTTAAATTATTAATTATTTTTGTATTATTAACGATTTTATTATGATTATTATTATTTAATATTATTATCATTATTATTATTTTATTTATTATTTATTAAAATTATTATTTTTATCATTACTATTATTAATTATTGTTATTTAATCATTTTTAATTTTACTTTTATTATTCTTTTGTAATAATACTTCATTATTATTATTATTATTATTATCTAGAATGACAGAATTGAATTCTTTAAGAAATTGGATAGAATCATTATTCTTATTTGGATTAATTTTATTAAAAAAATAATTTTTTAACCAAACATATACAAATAAAATAAAAACTCACGAATTCTCGTGTGGCAATAGAACTGCATTTTAACCCTGGGTATAGATAGATTAAGGAGGCAATTAAATGGAAACGAAAATTTGCTTTGGCTAAATTGCTGACACGTCACCAGTAAAAATAATAAAAATAAAAAATGTAAACCTTGTTTACTCTTTATAAATAAAAAATAAATTTGACTAAACTGTGACATGTCATCGGGAAAAAAAATTAAAAAATGAAAAACGGGAACCTTGTTTTCTCCTTATAAGTGTGTAAAAGAGCAATGGGGATTCCTTGGGTATCCCAACAACTCGACCCCTGCTGCCGTACGAACTGCAGCCTACGGTGAACTATTTCTGAATATTCTGAACGATGATTATAGATAATTTTCTACTTCCAATTGGAGTTTGATTTAGTCAAAGTATACGAAAATGACAGAAGTGTTTGCATTTCTACGACTGAGGAACAATGTAATTAAAGAATATCTATATCAGAGACCATATTGTTTTAGGAGAGGTTAAATCTGACGAGAAAAGTGCTACTTGTCTGGATAATTTTTTTCAGATTTTCACACTTGCAATTCAATATGGTTATTGCAGTACAGTCATATGAAATAGAATTTGGATATTTCTTTAGATTTGAAACTTCAATCTATATAGAAGAAAAATCTGTGTTTATCTTTCTTTAATATGATAAAAAAAATATTCCAAAGAAAAAAAAGAGTATCAATAATAACTAAGATTACATGTGTTAGATATTACACTATCTTATATTAGTTAATCAAGTTCACGTGGCTGATCCCTGATAGTCATATCTGATTCAGTAGAAGGAAACAAATAGGTGTAAGTGGTCCGTTTATTTATTTATTTTTTAAGATAATTTTTATATGAAAATTTTATTTATTTATTTAGAAATAAAAGAGTACTATATGTTTGTGACTAAAAAAAAGTTCCTTAAATCATAATAGTAGGAGAAAATAAGTTTTTTTAAAAAATAAAAAATAAAAAATTATTTTTATATCAAATTTATTATATTTAATATTAAATTTATTAATTATTTTTTATCATATTAATAATTTATAATTATATTTATAATAAAAATATTTTTGTCAAAACAAACAAAAATTCATCTTCTTTCACTCTTCTTTACTGTGACAGCCATACAAACATATCAAGATGTGCAAAACCTCATTGAATTACAATCAAATTCGAGCCTCTCGCATATAACTCATAATATGTAAGACTAAATAGATCTTCTTTTATGAAATTAATATTTTCAATTAATAATAACTCACGGAACGAAAAATTCTAAGATCGGCATCACAAGAAACAATGTTTGGAACTATTTTCAAACCCAATTTTTCCGAACCATACATTAGACACACGAAAGCCTGAAAAGCTATAATAGCAGATTGATATATTTTGGAGAAGGATGAAGAAGCAACCCATTTCTATCAGATTGGTCTTTTATTGGTGTCTAAGTTTGATGGTGGGCTTGGCACAATCAGTGGAAGTGAAAGATGGAATGGTGCTTGATCTTGGTGGAACAACTGCCAAAATAGGACTCAGTTGCATCAACATGTCCTTCTCTGACTTTTATGATGCTCATTCTTATTACAAGACAAGGCTTGTCTTCGACATCAGAGACTCAAACGTGGATGTTATCACCGCTGCTGCTCAAGGTTCACCTCACTCCTAATTCTCATCTCTTAACTATGATGTTCCATGCATGTTTCTTAGTCTTGGGGGATCTTTAATTTAGGTTCCATTTGGTTGGAGGCAAAATAAATTTTTAGAATTCATTTTTAATTTTTTTCAGCTATTTGAACATTCAAAAATTCTAATTAATAAGAAAATAAATTTTGATCAATGAGTAAGTTGTATCATTTTTTTAGGAAATTAACTTCTCGTTTTGAAAAACAGAATTCATTTTTCTTGTCACTTAATACATTCATATTCAAACCCAAAATTTTTACCTTCTCATCTTATTATGTAATCACGATTATGAACAAAATTTATTTTTATTTATTAAATATTTTCATGATGGGTGTTTTACTTCAATTTTTATAAAATTTATGTTTATTTATTAAAGTCAAAGTACACATTTTCATGCAATATTTACTAAAATATTCTTTATTTCTTCCTCGTGATGGATGATTTATTATGTAATATTTTACAATAATTAATTAAACTAATTGTGTGAATTTATATATAAGATTTTGTAACATCTTTAATATATATTTTATTGTTGGAAACTAATTATTATTGGAATACTAGGCACCAAGAATGATAAAAATTTTATTAAAGAAATTTCTTTCTTAAAAAGTACGTAAAATTATAATAATTTTGAAATAAATAATTTTGATTTACTTCAAATATTTTTAAGTAAATAATTTTAATTTATTTTAAATAGAATTAATTTTTTTTGTTTCAAATAACATAAAATATTTTTTCTTTATACACAAAACATTAAAAGATTAATTCATTTTTCATAAATATGTTTTCTTAAGTATTTTCCAAAGATTTCATTTTCCCTTAAACTAAATGATACTTAGTATCATTTTGATTTTTGACATAAAGATTATTTCCTTCTCAATTGCATGTCTTGAATCATAGCGAAATTTCACCTTAATTTTCTAGTGATTTCTGCATCTCCTAAGTTCTATACTTGAGTATTATTCATTTTAACACGTCCTATTAATCAGCATTGAGCAGTAAACATAAACAATATATTTGATTATTTACTTTTAAGTATAAATTCCAAAATAAGAAATTTGTTAATACATTCATTTACTCGCAAGGGAGATTATCCGGTACTCTTTTGTACCATACTCTTAAGTACTAAAAGTGAACTTGTGGTAAATGTGCTTACACGTGGCCACAAAAATTGTCACTATTGGTGGCAATTGCAATGAAACAACTTTCACCCAAAAGAAAAATTACGACAAAGCAACTAAAATTATCATTTTGCCTTTTATCCATTTAAGTAAAAATAATATTAAACAAAGTTAACATAAAAGGGCATAAAAATTTGAAAATTATAATATTTTAACGTTTAATGTTAAAATTATAATTAATAAAAAATTTATAGTAAATATATATATATATATATATATATATATATATATATATATATATATATATATATATATAGAACTAAAATCTTTTCCATTGTCAGTATTAAAAAAATTTTAAATTATTAGTGAATAATAAAATAATATACTATTAAAAAGTCAATAATTTTTACTAATAATAAAAAATATTTTAACAATTTTTATTATAGCAATGATATATAGATAAATGATAGCATAAAATTAATTATATTAATAGTAAATTAAATTTAAATTTTTTATATTTATTTTTATTATTTACAACCTAGATAGTGATATTCATGAGTACTATAAAATAATAAAGTATGTTTTAATTTTATTATAGCAAAATTTAAATACATTAAGATTTAGTATAAAAATTGTTAATTGAATAATCAATTATATGCTCTGTTTTTTAATAAAAATATTTAAGAAATTTAATTTAAAATATGGTATATGAAAATTAATATAAAAAAGTAATATATATGGACAAAATTTGAATAAATGCACACTTGATTTTAATTTTAAAATGTTTTCATTAAGAAATATAACATGAAATTAATCAATTCAATTAATACCCTATATATTAATGTTATAATTTATGATAAATATTTTTTAAAAATAAAATATATCAAATTATATTTAGTAATACCAAGGTCAAATCTATGAAAAAAAGAGTAAATACGAAGAAAAAAGAAAACAATGCGATGGAAGAAAAAGAAAAGAGAAGGGAATTGATGCATACTCTTAAGTACTGTGACTTGTTGTCATTGATAATTACAATAGAGCTAATAAAATCATTATTTTACCCTTTTTTAGTAAAAACACACTAAGCAAAGCCAAGCACAAAAATTTGGGAATTATAACATTATCAATATCAATATTAAAATTATAATTAATAAAAAATTATTTTAAAAATATAAAATTGTGTTTTCTTATTTATCCATTTACATCTTTTTAATGTCTATTCCTATTATATATTTAATTATATTTTTTATTTTTCTTCTTAATTATTCTATAATTCATACATTATATTTTTATTTGCTCAATTATATATATATATATATATATATATATATATATATATTGTCTTCTCATAGAGTTATAATTTGATTTATTTTTAATATGAAAATTTTTATAATATCATTGAATAAAAAATGACAAGTCATTAAAAAGTTAATAATTTTTATTGTCATAACAATACAAAAATAGGTAATAGTATAAAATTAATTTACATTAGTAATAAAATTAGTTTAATTTTTTTTCATTTTCACTTTTATTATTTATAGCTTAGATACTAAATACTGTAAATATGACACATTATATTTTAATTTTATCATAACAATATTTTAAATATGTTAAGATTTTAATACAAAAATTGTTAATTGAATTAATCGATAATGTGCTCTATTTTTAATAAAAATATTTAAAAATTAAAATCAAATTATTATTCAAATTTTGTAAATATTTTCTCGATTTCAACTTTCAACTCTTATGTTTCAAAATGAATATATACTAATTGAAATTTTGACAAGTTTTTACAAATTATGTATTATTTTACTTCCTTTGATCCATTCAATTTTATATTTTTCTATTTATTATTGAATTATATATTTTATTTTTATTTATTATTAATGTTGTTTACATCTCATATACCAAATTACTATGTAATATCATACACAATTTTTTATTATATATAAATTCAAATTAATTAAATTATTCAATTACATATTTTATTTTTAATTCTTATTACTATATCAATTCTCTTCTCTTTTCTTTTTCCTCCAACGCATGGTTTTTATTTTTCTTTATATTTACTCCTTTGTATTCATAGATTTGACCTTAATATTATTAAATATAATATGATATATTTTATTTTTACAAAATATTTATCAATAAATTATAACATTAATATATAGAGTATTAATTGAATTGATTAATTTCATATTATATTTCTTAATGAAAACATTTTAAAATTAAAATCAAGTGACATTTATTCAAATTTTGTCCATATATATTACTTTTTTATACCAATTTTCATATACCATATTTTAAATTAAATTTCTTAAATATTTTTATTAAAAAATAGAGCATATAATTGATTAATTCAATTAAAATTTTCTGTGCTAAAATCTTAATGTATTTAAAATTTTACTATGATAAAAATTAAAATATACTTTGTTATTTTTATAGTACACACTAATATTAGTATTTAGGTTATAAATAATAAAAATAAAAATAAAAAATTTAGATTTAATTTATTATTAATATATATTAATTTATGCCATCATCTATCCATGTATTATTTTTATAATAAAAATTTTTAAATGATTTTTACTATTAGTAAAATTTTTTGTTTTTTTAATGACGTATTATTTTATTTTTCACTAATAGTTTCAAATTTTTTTAATACTAACAATGGAAAAAATTTTAATTCTTTGAAAAATAAAAATATATACAAAAGAGCAAAAGAAATAGAATATGAACAGTAAAATAATTAATTTTAAAAATAAAATGAATAATTGAATATATAATAGGAATAGGCATTAAAAAAGGCAAGTAATGGAACAAATAAGAAAAAAATTTATATTTTTACTATAAATTTTTATTAATTATGATTTTAATATTAAACGTTAAAATATTACAATTTTCAAATTTTTGTACCTTTTTATGTTAACTTTGTTTAGTGTTATTTTTACTAAAATAGATATAGGGCAAAATGGTAATTTTAATTTTTTTGCTGTAATGTTTTATTAGGTGAAAGTTGCTTCGTTGAGCTTGCCAAGCACATTCACCACAAATTCACTCTTAATACCTGAGAGTATCAATTAAAAGAGTACTGAAGAAACTCCCTTAAGGAAAACATGTAATATTTTTGTGAAAAATAAAGATTGTCATAAGAAAAAAAAAAGTTTTTTGTATGTATTGTATAACCTAATGCATCAACTTCATTTAGGCTCTTTTTGGCCCCATAATTGTAAATATTTCTGAATTTGGCCTCTCATCAACATTCATTTCCAAGTTGCCAAACTTTAAAACCATTTTTTACCATATGTAAAAATTAAATTAAGAAAGTCTTAATTCAAGTAACATTTAATATTTTTTGAAGTTTTTATATCTTTCTCTATATCCTAAATTCAATTTATAATCTTTGTATATGTGCATTATTTAGTAATTTAACTACTCTAGCCTAAACTAGAGAATAACCTTTGGCATTCAAATATTAAGTCATTAAAGCCTTAAAGGGCAATAATTCTTCATTTCAACACTTCATTTTCTTCTTCTTCTTCTTCCTCTTGTTTGTTAAAGCCATGAGTGACAAAGCAACAAAAAGTTAGACTAGGAATTAAGCCTTATATTTTGTAAAACATTAGCCTCTATCAACTCATGCATTAACTCAATTGCATATAAAATGATATAAAGTTGCAAAAGCTATTATATATCTAGTTTTAATTCACCAAAGAAAATACATATCTAGTTCCTTTTTTTTTTGTACAAAAAATGGTAAGCAAAAAACTCCTCAATCCTACTAGGAAGGATGTTAATAACATGCTAGACTTTCAATAAAGACCCACCTAGAGGAAATTAATCATTTTTTTATTTGGATCCTCGCAATTAACTGAGTCAACTCGTATTATCATATATATATATATATATATATATATATATATATATATATATATATATATATATATATATATATATATATATATATATATATATATATATATATATAGTTCTAGATGTATATATATCATCTCAAGCATCAATAACGGTTGGTTTTAATGGCTGAGAGTTAGATTTCCTTAAGCAAGGTCCAAAATTCAAGTCTTGTGAATAGAGAAAATTATCACTAGGAGAGTTTTGTTTCCCAGAGGGTCCAACTTAACTTGAACTCAAATTAGTCGAAGGGTTATTGTGACTTACTTGATACCATATCTTCTCGAGCTATATACAAAAGGATATTAAATAAATGGAGTTGTCATCGCAAATTAGTAATCCTACTTCTCCTATTGTGAAGGATAAAAATACCAAGAGGAAGCCAAATTAAAGTTCTAAATACAATTTACTTTATAAAATCAAAGTTTTTGCATCCAAAAAAGAGAAAATAAAGTTAACTATTGGAAACATTGAAATTAAGCCCAAACAAGATAAGCACCATATCTCATGAATCAATACTTAATAAGAGTTCTACAATCATGTAAGAAATAATAAATTTTATAGAAATTTAAAGAAAGTTAGAGGAAAGAAGATGCAAACTTATGTGTAAGAAACCTTACAATGTTTTTCAGGATTTTTCTTGTGATGCCTCACACAAGAATCACTTCATAAAGCTATCTCACTTTAGAAAATGTGAGATTCCTCACTCATTTCAAAAAACCTAGATGAATGATAAGAGATATTTAAAGCTATAAGTCCTTTGCACAAACATAACTTGAAAACACTAAATGATGATTCTTAAATGCTTATGGTTCAAAAGATGAAGAATTGATTTCAAAAGAGTAAGCTCAATAAAGAATTAGGGTTTTTATGCCTCTCTTACTTAGAGAATGAAGTTTAATCAAATATATATGAGTAATATTTGAAATAAACACATTATTCACATATAGTTTACATATTTTTAAAATTCACTCACAAGTAGTCAACTATACCAATCCAAAATGAAAAATATTGAATAGTAGTAGATTATATAATTAATTATACAATTGTTAGTGAACTTTGTGACCTTTATAATTGACTATAGTCTAATTGACTCACATCTAAACCTTCATAATTAATTATATAGTTGACTATAAGCCTAGAGATTAGCCTCAATTGATGATATAATTAACTACTACTACAGCAAAAAAGACATTTAACAACGACATTTGTCATCGCTGAAGAGCGCTCAGTCGTCGATAAATGAAAAAGTCATCACTGAAAATGTCGTCGGTATAGTTTCATACATGAAACAACCAACACCAATGACATCCATTCATCGCTAAAAGTACAACCTTCTACGACGACAATGTCGTCATAAAAAATAATTTCAAAATTTTAAAAATTTTGAAATTTGATTTTTAGCGACGACAATGTCAAAAAATCGTCGCTAAAGCTTGGAATTTTAACGACGACAATTTCATCACTGTATTGAAAGTTCGAGCTTCATCGCTAAAAGTTCAAACTTCAACGAAGACATTGTCATCACTAAAAGTCAACTTCAACGATAACATTATGTACTTATAGCAATAACAATGTCACCACTAAAGGTTTTTTAAATTTTTTTTAAAAATTTAAATTGAAATTGTTGTTATAATTAAGTGTATTTTAAATAATATATTATATTTAACAACATAATCTAAAATATTCTTTATTTGAATTCATTTGAATTATATTTATCTTTTTTAAATTTAATTTAATGTAAATTATACAACTATAATACATCAATAGTATGAATAATAATGTCTAACAATTTGATCTAATATATAAAAATGAATACTCATAAAGCAACTATAAAAACAGTATTTATATGAATAAATTATATATACACAATTCATGTAAATGTGTACATATGAAAAATACAAAGATACGTATACATAATATACTACGGGGAAGGGAGGTGTAAATATGTCGATGCATCATCATCAGTGCCATTATCATCATCATCATCATCCTGGCAATGAGGACGATAAAATGATAGTAGCAGTTGAGAAGGACCAGGTGGCTGAGTGACAGGTGCAGTGGCAAATCTACTCGGCCCAAGCAGTGTAATAGCAGCAGCAAATGGAGACGGCGGTAGGACGATACTCTACTGTCTAAGAATGGAGGTCATTTCAGTAAGGTAAGTCTTAAGTTGCTATTGCATCTGTTACTGCTATGTAATTTGCTGTTGCTGCTGATCCAGTTACTGCTGCTGCTCTTGAATCAACTGTTGGCTCTACTAAAACTGCTCACAACTTTGCTGTAACTACTCTTACAACCAACTCACCGACCTAAGACACGGACTGTAAGCTTGCCCTAACGCTAGAAGTGTTGGGAATTCGAATTATCACATGCAGCGGAATTTCAAAATTTTAATCCAAATTCTACCTAGGATCCATGCAAAAAGCATAAGTCAATGATTAGGGTTTTACCTATTGGGCACTCATGTTTTCTACTGATCAAAACTTGAGAGCGGATGAATCAAACGCCGGCCGGAAGGTACAGTGTCTCTACGGTATCCACACGGAGTGAACAACGACTTCTCACCCACCACGAATCTGCTAGGATGCGTTTTTCTCTCTAAGAATTAGGATTGACTGTTTTCTGAGTGATTTAGGGTTTATATGGAAACTTTAAGCGTGATCATCAAAGTGCTGCCCTCTAATCCCTTTTTATAGAACTTAGGCAAGCCATAATCCTAGTCCAACTAGGATAATGCTTTCAAAATCCTAATCACACTTAACAACTCATCTTATCCTTATCCTAGAGATAATGGGGAGAGATAGGACTTATCTATTAATTATCTAATATTAGATAATGATATTATCTCATAATATAAATATCTTAATATTAGATAATTGCATATAGTTATCAAATATCAAAATAATATTATCTCATAATATATTTATCTAATATCTAATAAGATAATTATTTGATATTACTTTAATATCAAATAATATCACATAATATATATATATATATATATATATATATATATATATATAACGTGAATTTATTATTCTTAATAATATATATGCACGAAAATAAGTCCAATTAATTGGATATTAATACAATTAAAGTCCAATTAATTATTGTCTTATTCCCACTCCTTTTGTGTGACCCTGTAGGTTCTTACTACGTTGACAATAACTCATTTATTGAGCCATAGACAGTAAGCGGTATCTAGCAATACATCACTGCCACTCAAGTAGTAAGAATGTCTATGATTCGACATCCACTTAATACATGATCAACATTTTTGCATCATAACCTTTTTGTAATAATATCCAAATTGAACTAGAGGCATGGAATGTGTCATCCTCGTCAATATTCAATTTATATTTCTTGATGCTGAGTAGACTTAAAATAAATGATTAATATCACATATTAATTCAATTGAGCATGGCCATGCATTTCTAAGTCTTACTCAATCAAGGGGCCCAAGGATATTTCTCTTTTATACAAGAGTAACAAAATCCCATCTACATCACTCACTTCCCTCTGCATGATTTATGACACACTCAATCAATGCCCTACTTGTCATCCTAATTAAAGGTGACATAGGACAATATTAAAGTGAGTAATTCCTCATGTAGGGAACCGTAGTGACTTCAGGTCAAAGGTTCATGTGTATTTGTGATCATATGAGAATAACTTATGACACGTCTATCCATGTAATATTCTCATAGTGGGTTAGTCCAGTACATTGTTCACCAGTAATGCTACTCATGTATTGACTTGATATCATATATCCATGATTCGTAATCATCAGTCACTATACATGCTAGTCTCGATGTATTATTACTATCTCTTTCGTAATAATACTTGACTAGGGGCATTTTAGGAATAGCAAAGCTATTCCGAAGATAATTATTATATTAAGTTATAAATTGCGCATAATAATAATAAAATTATAAAAATAAAATATAATAATTAAATTACCTAAAATAAAATATAATACATTGTGTATAACTTCAATCATCTATATGATTGGTTCTAGGACACACACCAACAAGAAGTGCCCACCGAATGATAAGACTAACCAGCAAGCACACACCCAACAGCCCTCTTGTACCTTTGACGAGTGCCAAGCACCTCATCGGTGATGGCAGCCTTATCTATCTGTACAGGAGTCGTAGGCAAGCTAGTGGATGATACAGCCCTCCTGTACCTTTGAGTCACGAGCTCAGTCATTCTCGCCTTAAATTAGTAAAACAAATTCAATAATAAATCTTACAAGATATATTTGTAAAATTCTATTTAAAATATAAAATTCAACTAGCTTATATATTGTGCTTGAGGGATCGGATGCACCCACTCCCCCGACCTATACGTGTGTGGTCCCTGAAATTCTCGAAAATTGATTGCAGCTCACCAGTATCTCTATTTCTCTGTTCATTTCTTGTAAAAGAAAAGAAAGATGAAGTAAATAAATAATGATGTAAAGCTATCTAACATGTGGATACATTTAAAAAATAAACAAAAAAGTTAAATTATCTTATCAAAATGATGTGCAGCAATAAACTTTGACCCATGTCGGTCATTCACAACCTTCTACGCTCTATTATTTGCATTCCTCCCAAGCAACTCCTACAAATTAAGAAAAAATAGTATTAAATTTTTATGTTTACAATTTAGATATGTGAAATAATAACTTAATCCCATAAAATGTCATACTTACCCTTGTACTCATCACTGTCAAAAAAGTCCATATACCTCTGCTATGTTTGTGGTGAGACAAATCAGGGCACACAACATCTAGCACGATCCAAATCATAGTACTGGTATCGATCGCCTCCTGTGCTCTAAAAAATGCTTATTCAACTTGTACTTCCAATCTATGTACAGGTCTGCAATAGTTAGCATCAAACCGGAGATCGCTTTATCCCTATCACCCTCAAAGATGCCCTGGAACTCGAAGTGGGGCTGCATTAGAAAGCATTTAACAAATTTGTGATTAATATATTTAGAAATTTCAATCTCAGAAGGATTAATTTAACAAATGGAAGAGATAGATACTTACGCAAGCCTCCTATACAACAACTTTATCTTAGATCTACTGAAGTATAGCCCGCCATGACTTATAATAAGGCGGCATATGGGCTCGAATCATGCTACCAATATCACGAGGGAGATGGCTAGTATTCTCACCAACCGCATGCCATGTACTAATCGTATCGAACTGTACAAGTACCGGTCTTCCCCCACCCTGCCTATCTTCTCATGCAGCCTGAAGGACCTATTCGGACCCCTCTTTCTTGCAGCTAGCACTTCAATAGATAAAGAAAAATATCAATACAATAAACATGATATTTAATTAATCTCGAGTATGCACAGTTAAAAACAAATACCTAATCCCTCACATTGTGATGGAATATGGGTGGGTCACTGCGGTGGGTCGCCTCCAACATCACCTCCATGGTATCATACCTCGACATCTGCCATAACTAAAATAATGCACATTATACAAGTAGTTTATAGAGAATTCATAGTTAAATTAAATGATCAAATGGTATAACTTTTTGCAATCATATTGATTATTTAAATAATTATGCTTACATGATTACAAGTTGTAGTTCAAATATCTTATTTTATCCCTAGTCTGAATCAGTGTCGGTGAACCTAACAGACTCATGGTCATCAGTTTCTCCTTCGTTATTAGATTGTAAAAGCCCTTCATCCATATAATTATCAATCGTTTCGTCTTCGAAACTATTGTCATCATAGATCAAGGCGTCTTCTCCATAAGTGCTAGATCCAACATTCCTATAAGGTGGAATGATTGAAGGATCATTTCTTTCGTTACCTAGATCTACTAGATGAAAATCTACAAGATCAACTGTGAAGTTGAAGTTAGATGAGTTACTATTCTACAGAAATAACAAGTTTTATGCACTATCTCCATCACTAGGTAGATTCCATATATCGTGATGCACCAAGTTATGGACAATCCTCCAATTTGGTCCATTAAGGAAATCCTCAGTGTAAAACACTTGTTTTTCTTGGGTAGCAAGTATATAAGGATCATCTTTGTACCATTGTCCATTAATGGAGATGCTTGTGATATTCTTGTCAATATAAAGTTTCTTCTTTGCAGAATCAGTGTCATACCACTTGTATTTAAATAAAGTCACACTATATCTATTTAAATAAGTCAACTCAATAATTTTTTCTAGTACACCATATAATATGTTACCATCAGCATCCAAAATAGAAATGCCATTATTTTGCGTTTTATACTTCGCATCTAGAGTTTTGACTACAAAGTGCACTCCATTCATAATACATGCAAAGTATATCATGATAGTAAAACTGAGGCCGGAGGCTAATGATAATAGCTCTTCGGTGGCCTCTGGAGAACCATTCCTATGTAAATGGTACATCTAAAAAAGTAGTAATTTTTTCAAGAATTAAATTGAAAGATTAGTAATAATAATGAATAATATTTGGGATATTAGTTTAATGAATTTGGGAAGAACAAACCCTTACCTTCGAGTAAAACCATGAAGGGAATTTGCTTTTTTGTAAGTTAGTCAATATTTTCAATACCACTTCGTTCGAGTTTCAGTCAATGCTCATTATAGAACATATGAATTTTAGTCTATTATAATTACTAAAAGGAGAAAAACACAAATGACTATAGATACTTACTAGAGATGCTTTTCAACCTCAATACAATTATTCAAGATGTACCATATTGCGACATCTCGATCTTTCCTATTGAAGTGAGAAATAATCTTCTACCCCACTAGTCGACACTAGGATCGAAATACCGACAATGCCCTTCTTGTTTGACTAGGTGCTACATCTTGATTTCTATCAGGTCAGTTGAATCTAGTTTCCACTCCTTCCATGTACATAGAGAAAAATGTTAATGCCTCATCAATAATATACCTTTCTGCAATTGAACCCTCCGATCAAGCATGATTTCAGACATATCCTTTAACTTTTTTATATATCTCTCATATGGGTACATCCATCGAAAATGAACAAGTCCACCTTCCAATGCTTCATCTAGCAAATGCATCACCAATTGAACCATTATGTCAAAAAATGCTGGAGGGTATCTTTTCAAACTTGCATAAAATAATGATAATGTCTTATTTGGCTTGCAGAATATCCTTGCTATTGAGAGTTCTAGTATCCTTCCTATTAAGAGTTCTGGCACATATTTGATTGAAGAAATTGCATAACTCAACAAGTGGATATGATAATTCCTTTAGCAAAAAAGCCTGAATTCCTAGTCCAACAGTCTTTGCATAATAACATGACAGTCATGTGATTTCAACCCCTTCAACTTCATATCACGATCTGTGACATTATTACAGAGACTCCCAGCAAACCCATTTAAAAATTTCATATTCTTTATATATTAGCAAGATTATTTTCGTTCTTCCTGGTGAAGCATATATGCAACATGCGGCTTGACACCCTTCTGCTCATATAGATGTAAGTTGGGCCTTATCTTCATGTCTGCCAGATCTCATCTTGCATTATCCGTATCTTTTATTTTATGCTCAATATCTAATAATGTACCCAAAATGCTATCACATACATTATTCTCAACATGCATCACATCAATGTTATGTCTTAAGTTCATTGTCGGCTAATACAGGAGATCAAAAAATATACTTTTCTTGCTCTAATTAAGTTTGTTAGCACTTCTCTTTTACTTTAAACCACCAAATTGAGCATATTTTTCAGGAAGCCTCTGTGCCACCTTTCCCAATTAATCCATGATAATGTTACTGGTAAGAGGACGAGGAGGAGCTCTCCAATCCGACCTCCCATTGAATTCTTTCCTGTTTCTCCATGTGTGACTTCTTGGAAGCTAACGGCGATGACCAACATAAGCTATTTTTCCTCTAACTCGAATTGATGGAGTATCCAAATTATATGTAAGATATGTTTTGTATCCTTGTCTGCTCCACCCGGATAGACTACTTCGAGTAGAAAAATCATTTACGATCCATAGTAAAATTGCCCTCATGTTGAACATCATATTTGTATTCGTATCTCGAGTTTCAACTCCTCTATCCCAAAGATGGCTTAACTCTTCTACGATCGGTTGTAAGAAAATATTGATATCCTTGCCTAACGATTGCAGCCCTGGGATTAATAGGGTCAACATGAAAAAAGACTGATTCATGCATACCTATGGTGGCAAGTTATAAGTGGTCATAACCACTGGCCACATACTATAAGACAGGTTCCTATCACTAAAAGGATTAAATCCATATTCACTTAAACCTAACCTAACGTTTCGTGGGTCACCGGAGAAATTAGAATACCTCTTATTGAACTTTTGCCAGACTTTTCCATCAATAGGATGTCACATTACCCCCTCCTCTTTTAACTTTCCAGTGTGATTTCATATCATATTCTTCGTATTATATCTTGACCCATATAAACACTTTAACTAAGGAGCTAATGGAAAATATCGAACTACTTTTTGAGGCACCTTCTTTCCTTTTGCATTTTTATCTACTTATTGGCCTCTCCGCACAAATTAGATAATTATCCTCAGAAGCATGTTCTTTCCAGAAAAATATGCAATCATGTTTACACACTTGAATTGATTTATACCCCAATCCTAACTTATTGAGCCATTTCCTTGCACCATAATACGACTTGGGTAATTTATTTTCATTTAGAAGTGCCTCTTTTAACAACCGCAAAAGAGCATCAAATGACTTATTTGTCCACTTATGCAGAACCTTCAAGTGCATGAGTTTCACTAGAAATTTCAAGGCTAAAAATGTTATGCATCCTAGATAATTCTGTTTCTACTTGCTCGAAAAGGTTATTGTAACTACTATAATTTATTCCAATGTCTCCGTCAGCCGTATTCTCACTCCTTTCCATATCACTACGAACATCGGCTTCAGGTATCTTAGGACTGATGAAATCATGTATAATATCCGCCAGCTCATCTCTATTGTTGGGAGATACCCTCCAATTTTCTCTAGAAGTCGAAACATCTACTTCACTATAGTGTATCCAATTTATGTATAATAGATGAAATCCATTATCTATAATATGTGCCTCTAACGTTGATAATGTATGGAATATTAAATTCACATACTTTTTACATTAGCATCTTAGCAAACCCCTTTTATCAACAAGGTTTTTAGCTTTTTGAACAAATGCCACTGCACCATTCCAATACCCATCCGACAAGCAATTTGGTAGATGTATCTAACTTTTATCCATAAACATTGTATCACTAAATAGGAAGAAAATAGTTTTAGGTGGAATAAAGTGTTGTAATTAATATTTGAAATGTAGCTAAATATACCATATCACTCTAACTTTGAAGGGTAGGATCTTATTCCATTCGAGATATTTCTATAGTTATGATTTTTTCTAATTTATCCACGCTCATTATTTACTTCGTGCAGAAATTTCGGCAGTATCTCCCTATGGTTCTCTAAATGCCTAAACTATACGCCCGTATAGTTTATACCTAGAGAATAGTTAGGATGCTAAGATATTCTCACAATATCAAACAAGAGCCAGATAAATTATTAATAACAACTAAATAACATATCTTAAATTGTCTAACTTTTCAGGACAATTCAAGAGTTAGTTGATGTATAGAGAATAACTAACCCTTAAACGGGTCTAAACTTATAATGTAAATGGAAATGCAATTCTATTTAAAATTATTGTAAAAATATATTTACAATAATTAAAAATAAAGATACGATATTTTATGAGAATCATTATTTAAGTATCAATATTATTATTTAAGTATCTTATTACTTAGATTATTAATTTTTTTAAATATCAATAACAATTGTTATGTTTCACAATAAATTTGTGAGAATTCAAATGTGTAACATACTTTACTATATTTATAAGGTGCACAATTCAGCTTCTCTAGAGAGACGTTTATTTTATGAATGCTTATAAATTATTAGACAAGGGAACTTTTTAAATTTCTATTATTGTATGGTCGTTTTGATTATTATGCTAGGAAGTCTTTTCATAAGAAATATTATATATATTTTTATACAAATGTAATATGTCACAGGTTATTATAACTAAATAATAACATTTATCATTATAACATTGAAAGAAAGTAAGTTTCTACTCATAAAATAGGGAACCATTGTTTGTCAATATTTCTTTTAATCTAATTCTAAATAAATTAAATAATTTTTATCATTTCAATATTTTATAATTCTATTTTTTTCATTTAAATTTCAGCAAACTCTAAGAAGCTTTAGAATAAATAATACCGAATTAATATCTAAGAGATTGTAGCATTAGTAGATTGGGCTTAAAAAATATTTCACCATACATTTATTATTAATTTTATAAGTTATTCATTAATGTAATGTTATTATAATTTTAGCTATTAGAATTATGTACATAACATATATTTTTTAAAATAATTAAGAAATATTTTGTAATCTTCAAAAATTTATATTCCTTATTTTAAAAATTAATTTTTAATCCAATTAAAAAATTAAAATGCATAGTAGTTGAAATTGTAAATAAAAAAATAGTTCAGTTAATAACAAAATTGACATTGAAAATAATAAAATATAATTCAAAAAATATGTAAATATTATTTATTTTGATTGTGTTCAAGGTTTAGCTTTAAAAAATAATTTTAACAAATAAATTTTGAAAATTGATCAATTATAAATTTTATTATTTTTAAAAGTAAAAAGTAAATTTAATTTATCCATAAAGGGGGTGATTTTCATGTGACCTCAAGTTTAATTGACTTTTTCTTTCTATATAATGTAGATAGTATAATTTGGATTGTTAGGTTTGATTTTCATGTGATCTCAAGTTTAATTGAATTTTTCTTATTATGTGGTGTAAATAGTATAATTTGAATTGTTAAGTTTTAATTTTAATTAAAAAAGATATTATATTATTATAATCTCTTATTTTCTAAGTTATATTTAGATACTTATTCTAATTTTCTATCTTACATTATTTCAACTAATCTAATAATTTTGAAATTTCCTAAATTACATCATAAATTTTAGATTTTATGAATAAAATATCATAACAACCCTATCTTACATTAGTCTAACTGAATAATCTACACATATATTATATACGACAAAGTTATAATTTAAGGGATGCATAATAACAACAAAATTTATATTTACAAATTTTATGCTAAGTTAAATTTATGTAAATAAATTTAATATTTACAACATGCAAAACTAAATAACACGGAGTTTCATATTAAATTAAACATACTATCAACTCTATTAATTCATTGCAAATTATTAATCCCACATATAATATTTTACAATAAAAATATTATAAATTTTAGTTCACGTGCTTCAATGACAAAAATCTACTGATCAACTCTGAATACTCCCCATAAACAATGATAAGTGCTAATCATAACTAATAAATTAAAATATGAAATATATAAAATTAATTCACATCAACATATATAAAAAAATAAATATACTAAATTATAAAAAATTATAAGAGAAACTTATCTCAGGTCCACTACTTCTTCGATCCACTGCTTCTCCTTTGTAACTGCGTGAATGAGAGGCGAGAAGGCGCCGAGGGTGTATATAGACAAACCCTTTAGCGACGATAAAAAATTCTCAGTGGTCACTGAAGGCCTTTTTTTTTTGCCAGACTGACCTTCAGCGATGACATTTATCGTCGCTGAAAGGTGGACCTTTTATCCTTTGTTCATGTAATGTTGTACATCCGTAAGAAACCAAGTGAAAAGCTCTTGACAAGAATTCTTAACTATTCTTTTCTTTTTTTCTAATAAATCTACCGAATGATCATGAAGCCAAATCCCTTCTTTTATTACGGATATTCTGTTCATTGGATTTTTATTTACGTATTTACATTACATATTTTGTCTTCTCATAAAAGCTCAAAATCACAAGTCAATCTAAACTCTACAATTGTTTTTTAACAGCTGCAGATCTTATAAAAAATGAGCAAGTGGAAGCCATCATAGGGCCAATAACGTCAATGCAAGCGAATTTTATAATCAGTCTAGGAGACAAAGCTCACGTGCCCATCATAAGCTTTACGGCAACAAGTCCTTCTCTTACTCAACTGAGAAGCCCGTATTTCTTTCGAGTCGCAGAAGATGATTCAGCCCAAGTGAATGCCATTAGCGCAATTATCCAAGCTTTTGGGTGGAGAGAAGCAGTGCCCATCTACATAGACAATAATTATGGAGAAGGAATCATACCGTTCTTAACCAATGCTCTCCAACAAGTCGATGCACGTGTCCCTTATCTTAGTTCCATTTCTCCTAAAGCCACACATGACCAAATTACTGAAGAACTCTACAAGTTAATGACCATGCAAACCAGAGTCTTCATTCTCCATATGACATCCAATCTTGGGTCTCCAGTTTTATCTATAGCCAACCGGATTGGAATGATGAGGCCAGGGTATGTTTGGATCTTGACTGATGGCATCGGCAATGAATTAAACTCCTTGAACTCGTCAGTCTTGGAATCGATGCAAGGAGTTCTGGTCGTGAAGCGTTATGTTCCAAGAACCAAAGAGCTTCATGATTTTGAAGCACGATGGAAAAGAAAATTCTTGCACGAAAATCCCGCCCTTGTTGACACAAAATTGAACGTTTTTGGTTTATGGGCTTACGATGCTATCACAGCATTAGCAAAGGCTGTTGAGAAGGTTGGGAGCACCAACTTTGGTCTTTATATGGCAAACATTTCTGGCAATTTAACTGATCTTGAAAGGATTGCAATTTCTCAAAATGGTGAGCACCTTCGTGAAGCGTTATCAAACACGAGATTTAGAGGCCTCAGTGGAGACTCTGATGTTGTTGATGGGCAATTACAATCATCGATTTCTGAGATAGTTAATGTGAATGACAATGGAGAAAGAAGAATTGGTTATTGGACTTCAAAAGGTGGCCTAATTAGGAACTTGGGTCCAACAAACATGGCCCCATATTCTACCTCAAAGAACAATCTAGGACCTGTCATATGGCCAGGGGACAATTACTCTGTCCCAAAGGGTTGGGAGATTCCTACAAATGAAAAGAAGTTGAGAATTGGAGTTCCTGTAAAACACAAGGACGGCTACTTGGAATTTGTGAGAAAAAAAATTGATCCTAGCACTAACACCACAAAGGTCACTGGGTTTTGTATTGATGTCTTCAAGGCTGTGCTTGAAGTATTACCTTATGCTCTACCATATGAATTCATCCCCTTTGGAAAACCCGATCTTGGGGAGAGCAGCGGAACAATCAATGATTTGGTCTTCCAAGTTTATACTAGGGTAATTAATTTTTCTCTAGTCACTTGTTTTTCTTAACAACTGCTTTAAAATTATGACATCTTGAAGGCTCATTATCAATCAACACCACTATTATAACTATAAATAAGTATATATGCCATTCCAAGAGATGTACTTATTACGTTTCCTTGATGATGTTGAGCATTGATTTCCTATTGACAGAAGTTTGATGCTGTGGTGGGGGATATTACTATTACTGCACATAGATCGAATTACGTGGATTTCACACAACCTTACACAGAATCAGGTGTGACAATGGTGGTTCCAGTGAAAGACGGCAGACAGAAGAATGCGTAGACCTTCTTCAAGCCATTGACATTGAATTTATGGATAACAACTGCTTGTTCATTCATTTTCATTGGATTTGTTGTATGGGTTCTTGAACACCGCATTAACGAAACTTTTAGAGGGCCTCCTTCATATCAAATTGGCACAAGTTTGTGGTTTTCTTTCTCAACCATGGTGTTTGCCCATCGTAAGTGCTTATTTATACCCAACTAGCTAACTGGCATTTTTTTTCCTCAAAAAATTGGTTAAGCTGTGATATCTGATTAAATAGTTCTAGATGCACATATCGTACATTCGTATAGTCATTGTTTGAATGAAACCAACAATGTTCGAAGCTATTTGATTTATTAGATCGAAATATGTAATAGAGACTATCAGCATTTTTTTTAATAGTTTTGGTATTTGCATACAGGAGAGAAGGTGGTAAGCAACTTAGGTAGGCTTGTGATGACCGTATGGATATTTGTGTTTCTAATTTTGGTCCAAAGCTACACTGCAAGTTTGACTTCACGCTTAACCGTTCAGCAGCTCAGACCAACTCTTATGGATGTGAATCAACTCATCAAGAATAGGCTGAATGTTGGTTACCAAAGAGGGTCATTTGTGTGTGGCATGTTAAGGGACATGGGGTTTCATGATTCTCAACTCAAACCTTATAATTCCAAGGAAAATTGCAACGAGCTTTTTATAAAAGGAACTACAAATGGTGGCATCGTTGCTGCCTTTGATGAAATTCCTTATGTAAAACACTTCCTTGGAAACTATTGCTCCAAATATGCCATGGTTGAACCTACATTCAGGACCGGTGGCTTTGGCTTTGTAAGTTCCACATAAATACTCCTATATTCTACCCATGTTATTTTTCATATTATCCCTTTGCGATATAAAACATGCATAGTACATTCTTTTTTTGTCATATGTACCAACAAATTTTGTGTGAATTGCAGGTCTTCTCTAAAAGGTCTCCTTTAGTTCCTGACATTTCCAGAGCAATCCTGAATGTAATGCAGGGAGATAAAATGAAAACAATCGAAAATGCATGGTTCAAACAAAGCACTTGTTCAGAATCGGATACTTCGATTTCTTCTAATAGTCTCGGCCTTGAAAGCTTTTGGGGACTATTTCTGATTGCAGGAGCTGCTTCATTGCTAGCCTTTCTCATTTTCGCAGTGACATTCCTCCACCAGCATAAACATATCTGGTTACACTACGATACTTCAATATGGAGACGAATTGGTATGCTGCTAAAGATCTTCAACGAAATAGACACGAGCTCTCACACTTTCAGCAAAAGCAAAATGTCAGAAAAAAGTGAAGCTGCTAGTGTTCATGCTTTAAGTGCGGTTGAAACCTCCCCAAGTGCACATTGCGCGCCAAGTCCGAGTAGCCAAACAGAATCTAACTTCTCTTTTCATGGAGATCAAGGAACCTTCTCTCCAGAGCATGGTGATAGTAACGGTCATGCACCTCAAGACACAGAAATAACCGGTGTGCATAATGTCCCTGCCAGTGTAACTATTGTTCTAGAAGAAAGCCCTAAGAACAACCAACCACACGCTAACTCAATATTATGAAATTGGAATTAGCTGTGATTTTAAATGTCATAACATTATTGAATCATCTGATTGGAGATTGTACTCGTTTAATTTGTTTTCGTCAAACAAGTTAATTACAAATTGAAATGGACTTAAACTAAAGCCATCATTTGATGCACTATTACATAAAGCTACGCATAGATGGATTCCTTTAATTTTGATAGCTCAATTACTCCCTAGTATAAAAGAGACACTGTGTTCGTAGTTGTTTGTTTCTTGGCTTGCTCTAATTCCAGACAACTTTTTTTATTTTTTATTTTTTGGGACAGGAGAGAGGAGAATAAAGTAGTGAAACTATTGTTTTGTACATGGAGATTATATTGGTTGGGATCTTTATGATTATATTTTCTTTAGTGGATATGGATACGGTTAAGAAAATCTTGAAGACTGCAGCTTATTCCCCATGCGGTCAAGATGGGACTGAGCTGCGTTAACGTATCCCGTCAGGGAATATTAATGCATACCTTTTTTTTAATTATAAAAATAATTAAATCACTTTAAGTATACTTATAAAATTATGAAATCAAATTCACGACGTAAAAAAAGATAAAATTTTCAATCAACATTATATATCACCTGAATTAAAAAGAGTGATGATAAATATTCATATATTTTTTAAATTTTTTTCTTAAAAGGTTGTTTAACATAAAAATAAGAAAAAAAATTAAAATACTGTAAAAGTATAAATTATTAATCTATAATTTTTTCATTTGTTACATACAAATTAATGCAAGTCACTCTTAGTTTCTTGGTGGAAACTCCATATTCCAATGGATTAATTCAATACTTCAAAAATTGAAAACCATGAAAGAGTCTGAAAAGATATCGAATAACACGAGGTGGACTTTGCTATGTTTGACAAAACGATAGAGGTCTTATTCATAAATCGAAAATAAGATCAACTAGAACGTTCATGCATGGATTGATTAATGTTTGATTCCATGCATGTTTCCGATTATGAGCATAGATTACTTATGTGTGTGTTTCCGATTATGAGCATAGATTACTTGCGTGCTTGCGCGCGGGCGCGAGAGAGAGAGAGAGAGAGAGAGACTAAAGGAGAATTTAATGAACGTTCATGCATGGATTGATTAATTCAAAAGCCGAAATTAGTGTTGCGATTACAGTTTCTTATTAAGGTAAGATTCTAGATTTATGTTTTACA
The DNA here is from genome assembly GCA_020226215.1 of Sindora glabra. Lineage (NCBI taxonomy): Eukaryota > Viridiplantae > Streptophyta > Magnoliopsida > Fabales > Fabaceae > Sindora > Sindora glabra. Next base: position 79,144,431 of record CM035230.1, read on the forward strand.
TCAATACGGTTGGAGATCTCATAAAAAATGACGAAGAGAAAGTCTTTATGGGGCAAGGCAGGCCAAACTTGTGATCATTCAGGAAGAAAGCTCACGTGCCCATCATGAGAAATTCAAATATGCTTTTGAAATAATTGATTTATATTTAATGTGAAAAAAAATTTTTATTCATAATTATAATTTTTTTTACATTTTCAACGTTGACAACAAATATTAAATTATATTTATTTATTTCCTAAAAAATTTAATACATACAATAAATTATAATTATTTATTTTTAAATAAAAACTAAAAAGGTATAATAAATTATGTTAAAATATTTACATAATAATAAAAAATTACATCAATATAATCATATCTTTTCAATTAAATTATATAAAAAAAGAAGAGGATATATATTTCATTTTATAGTAAGTAATAGAAAATGTATTGAGAAAATTATTAATTTTTTACCAAATGATATTTTTTGAATTAAAGAACAATATATATTCAGAAAAAAAAGAAACAATTGGATGATATTACTTGTGAAAAATATATTTTATACTTAAAATATGTGATTTACCAATATTTTTAATGATAAACATATGAATTTTAAATTTGATGTTAAAAATAGTTATAAAATAAACTTTAATAGTTACTACATTTATCAAAATATTATAAGTATTTTTAATTAAAAATTTATAATTTTTTATTTTTTAAAGAAAAATAAAATAAGTATAATAAATTATAATAATATAATTTTTAAAAAAATATTTAATATAATAAATAATATATTATAATAAAAAATAATATTAAAGTAAAATATACTCAAATAAATCATATACTATATACATTTCCTTATATATCATTTCATATATAAATAACTAATAATAAATAGTTTATTTTACTAAATATTTTTGTATAAACAATTAATATTATCAGTCGATTAAATTAACTAATATAATTAGTAATTAACTAATAATTAATTTAATCAATTAATGACTATTGTCATCAGCCAATACCAAATAGAAATATGTATTTAATCATAATAAATGGAAAACAAACACAATAATTAACATTATTATCCAATTCAAAAATACTAAATGACTTGGCTTTAAAATCCGAATTTAAGCTCTGATGATGCTATGTCAAGCACGTAATTTGAATGTAATAATACCAAAATATGGTATCATTGATAACAATAAAAAATTATTAAAAAAAAACTAAAATGAAACAACTTTAATTGTACTAAAAATGTAATCAGCCAATTGCTAGACAAAAATATGTATTTGATCATACTAAATGAAGGACAAATACAATGATCAACTTTATTATCCAATTCAGTAACACTTAATGACTCGGGTTTAAGATCCAAATTTAAGCTCCAAAGATGCTATGTCAAGCACATAATTTGAATGTAATAATACCAAAATATGATATAATTGATAATAATAAAAAATTATTAAATAATAAAAAACTAAAATGAAACAAAAGAAGTCAAATTACCTGAATTATTAGTAACAATAATTTTTTCCTATTCTTTAAAAAAATATAAAATACAACTTTAGATGAATATATTTTTCTCTCTTTAATTTTGAAAGTTTCAAAATTATGACCTTATATTACATAAAATTTAGAATTAACACTTAACACCAACTTAATAGCAAAACAAGGGACAATTTCATCAAAACTAGTGATTAATCAGGTAACTTATTTATTTTATATTTCTCAAGTGATTTATATTTTCCATATGATATTTTACAGGGAAGAAATTAGGCAGAAATTAATGAGGGCGGTACAAAAAAATTTATATGAATTTTTTGTTTTAATTTTTACGAGTAAAATAAGTTTTTCTAAAAAGAAAATGATGGAAAAAATTTAAAATTTTACCGAATTTGCAAGGATGTTCCCAGTCTACCTCATATTATTAAAGTATTCTCTACCAAAAAAAATATATTTTTTCCAAACAAAAAAAATTTGAAATACTTCCTTCTACTATGAGCTATAGGGTATTTGAATTTTGTCCTTTCTATTTTAGAAATTTGGAAACCTCCATCTTAAAATATACAAAATTTAAAATTAATACTCATTATCAATATAATTAATCATTCCATCAAATTACATGATTTTTTTAAATTTTTAAATAGGAATAACAATATCATCAGACATTGATTTATCATCAAATTTTCACACATAATTTGTAACTCATTTTGAAGTATCTAAATAAAACTACACATATAATTTAATTTGTATTAATTATATAACAAAAATTATTTTCAAAAAAAATTGCAAGATAAATTAGAACTAGCAATAAATCAAGTTAAATCACGAGACACTTAAAACTCAATTTGAATTTTTAACTTAGATAAACTAAATATATAAACCGAATGAGCAATACACAAATTGAATAATTTAGCTTACATATTAAATGAACTAAACTTAAACTTAGAGATGTTCAACTTGATTGTATCATAAGATTAATTTAATTTAAGATTAATTAATATGTTTATATATACACACATTAGAAATTATTTTATAATATATTAGAAGAAAAATAATAATCATAATAATTATAATTTAATATTTATATATGAATTTAAATTATAATTAAAATAGAATAATAAATAAAATTAATGAGAGATATTTTTATTGTCATTCTCATTTTGGGATCAATTATATAATTAAAGTAAATGTAATTTAAGAATATTATTTAAAAGAGGGTATAAAGGTGGAAAAACTCTCCAAATAAAAACTTACATTAAATATTATAAAAGGTAGATGCAAATATCTTTATTATAATATAAAGTGACAATGTAAAAATTTAAAGTTGTAAGAATCATGAAATGGTAACCAATTCATACCTATTAATCAATTTAATATTAGTTTGGTAGTTTTTTTATATAATTTCAAAAACTCTTAGTTGTTGTGATAAGTCGAATTAAATATGTGTCTAGTTCACAAGTTTTTTAATTGAATCATTTACTCTAATTTAATTTTTTAAATATCAATTTAAATTTATCAAGTTAAGCCATCAATTCGAGTCAAGTTTGAGTCAAAATATTTGATTTGAATTGAATTCAAACCAAGCATGAATTGAATAATATTAGATTGAGCTAAACTCGAATTAAGTCCTACTCAATTTGATTCAACTTATTGCCACCTCTAAAATAAATTAATATATTAATTTTATTTGAAAATTCATTAAGAAAATTATATATAATTTGATAAAAAGATAAATTAAGTTAGTAGAAAATGCTAATTTTAAATTTTATATAATTTAAAGAAATAATTTTTAAATTTTAAAATTGAAAGAATTAAAAACCTAGCCACTCAAAGTTAAAAGGTGTATTTTAGATTTTTCCAAGAGAAAGAAAAGAACAAATGACTCCCCTGCCTCCATGATTATTGAATAGCTAGAATAGGTATTCTGTTTGTTGATGATATAGATAATTGGACTTCTCTTGTTTCGTTTTAGTTTTTTAATTATTATTATTATTATTATTTAATAACTCTTCTATTATTTTCAATTATACTATGTTTCTGTATTATTATATTCAAATCACGCACGTGACATGAAATGTTGGTAGCTTAAATTCGGCTTTTAAAGCCGAGTCGTCTATCATTACTATAACCATTATGCACATTATTCTTCATTTCATTGAATAACTAATATATATATATATATATATATATATATATATATATATATATATATATATATATATATATATATATATATATATAAGAATTTCTGGCACATCATAACCCATCCCGCCCACCTTTGTATTCATAATCCTTCCGTCCGGATGCCTCAGAACGATTCCGTTCAAGTCAATGCCATCTCTGCAATCGTCCAAGACTTCGGGTGGAAAGCCGCCGTCCCCATTTACGTAAACAATGATTATGGCGAAGGTATCATTCGCCTCTTCACAAATGCAAACAAAGTCAATGTCAGAATCTTATATCTCTGTCATTTCTTCAACAGTCACTGATGATGGTATTACAAAAGAGCTTTACAAGTTGATGACAATGCAAGCAAGAATTTTTGTGGTGCATTTGTCCACGGAACTTGGCACTAGTCTTTTTTATCCTAGCACAAAATAATGGAATGATGTAAAAGGGTGACCTCTTTCAGTTCTTCAGTCTTAGAATCAATGGAGGGAGTATTGGATGCCAAGGCTTATACTCCGAGGACAGAACTGCTCACTGAATTTAATTGCTTGTTTGTTTTCTACTTTAAAAAAAAAAAATTAAACAAAGAACTTATTTGGTAACGTGTTTTGAGAATCTATTTTTAAAGATAATTTTCTAAATGTGTAACTTAAAAATAGAAAAATAGAAAAAAAATTTAGTTATTTTTTGAATTTGTTTTCTTATTCTAAATGTCAGTTTTATAATTAAATAAAATATTTTCTTATTTATAATATCAACAACCTTCTAATTTTGATTTTCTTTCAATCCAAAAATAATTTTTGAGAACAAAAAATAATATTTGAAAATAGTTTTTGAGAATAATTTTCAAAGATACAAAAATAAAAACATATTCAAAAATATCCTAAAGTTCCACACATGGTTCAATTTTGCTACCATTAACATAATTATAGTAAATATAGAAAAATATGGTATGTCCATAATTTAAATCCTTGGTTCAATGGAAAAGGAAATTTCTTTTGAAATATCTTGCCTTTGTTTAAAAAAATTTAGATGCTTTTGGAGTTTGGGCTTATGATGTTGCCACTGCTACAGCCATTGAGAAAGTTAGTATGTCACAATTTAACAATTGTAACAATTCGATAGGCAAATGTACTTAGATTTGGATAAAACTTAGTGGAAAAATCTAAAGTGTTGTGGAGATCCTATGAATGAAATTTGGGATCAATTTAATTTGTGTACTATTTTTCCTAATTTTTCAAAGTTTAGGATATTTTAATAATTTTGGCATGCTTTGAAAATTCAAAGTGTTGGCCATAGCGACCTACACCCAAGAAGGTGGCGAATTAAGTGTCTTTAAAACGTTTCTTATTTTTTTAATTTTCTTTGAAAACTTTTTGATTTTGGGAAGTCATAAAAATGATTGATTTAAATACTTTCAAGAAAACTTTATGAATATGTTTGCACTCAATATTTGATAATTCAAAGAAGTAATGCAAATTTACTTGTTCAACTATGTATTAACAAATTAACAAGAGTCAAATACAAGATTATTCAATCAAAAGGCTTGCACATAACATATGACAATTCAATATATTTATGCAAAGTAGCTCATTCAATTATGCATAGATAAGAATTAAGAATCCAATGCATAAATTGATTTTTCTTTCAACTATTGAACTAACAAGATCAACATTGAAGCATAGTTCATTTAACAATTTTATTAACTATGCATAGACAAAATAATCAAGAAGCATATGCATAGATATACATCTTTTTTAAGTATCTAATTATCCAAGCATCAATATAAGTATTGAAACACAATATATTCAAAAATTAACAACACTAAAGATAGAGTATAAGCATTATATATCAGCAAATAACAGCAACAAAACAGGGCAAAAACCAAAGAAATAGAGTATAGTGCAGAAATAATAAAAAGATAGGGTAAAGAGATCAAATATAAGGATTCATAGTAGTTCCTCCTTTGGATATCCTCACTAAGGTGTACATCCACTCTCCAAGCTCTCTAAGCTTATGTATTAATCCACTATTCCTTCAAATTTCAATTAGTACTGAAAAAACCTTACAATCTTTGCTCTTCCTTAAGCAAAATCTCTCCTTACAAGGTCACCCTCTCAATGATTCTTTAAGGAATACCTCATCCTTTACAATTCTAACATGTACAAGATGAATATCAACTTAACTAAACTCTTTTAAAGAGTGGATGAAATCAATGATGAAAGAAAGATTAAAATGATGTTAAAAAATGAAGTTCAGGCTTTCTCTTGGTTGTATTTTATGTTTCTTAGCTTATATAGGAAGCCCATAGAGTAATATAGTCGTTTGAGGTTGTTATGAATGAAAACTAACTGTTACTAGCCATTATTCACGCACCAGAATAGTCGAAATCAATTGATGAATTGATTTAGGATGTTAAGGTGCTCTCTGGATGTCTGGAATCGATTAGTGAATTAATTCATCCAAACAGAAATGCAAAGTCAACTTTAAAAGGTTATAACTTCTTTATTTTTAAGTCCATTTTAAGGAATGACCTATTGTTAGAAATTTAATTGAGTCTAATTTCAAATGGTACTAGTTTCAACTCATATCTAATGTCTTTTTTTAGATATGTTTAAAAAAATGAGCAAAGGTCAGAAACAGTGAATCTATGAAAATCTAATTTTGAGACTCAACTTGTATAACTCATAACTTTTTCATATCTTAGTCATTTTAAGTAAATAACCTATACATGGAAAGCCCTTTGAGTCTATTTTCATATAAAAATAATTTCATGCTCGTATGATTTGTAGTTTTCAAGATACAGTCAAAGAAATGAGCAAAGGTCAGAAAAGACTAGATTACAGAAAACTAATTTATAGACTTAATTTCGAAAAATAATATCACTTTCATATATTAATCATTTTAATATATTAATCATTTTAATATATTAATCATTTTAAGCAAATGATATGTCTATGAAAAGCTCTTTAAGTCTATTTTCACATGAAAAAGTTTTGATGAAAAAATCATAAGTATTTTATGAGATATTATTAAAAGAATGACCAAAGATCAATATTGAAAATATCAAGACCTCATATCTCATTGATTTTTGAAATGTCCCCTTAGGTTATCTTATAACAACATGATTATGAGCTATATTTTTACAACATTTTGATCAAGCTAAAATTATAAAAATATATTTGAGCTTTATATCATGAAATACTCTATTTTACAAGAAATTTTAAGACTTAAAATGAAAAACTATACCAATCAAGTTTCTTGACTTTTCTTAATGCTTTCAAGCTTTCAAATACTTTAATCTTCTCATCCTTCAATGCTTGGATCGCATCTTCTTTCTTGTCTTTCTTCCTTATTCTAAAGTTAAGCAATGACAAGATCTTTAATTGCTTTACTTCAATGCTCACTCTTCTTCCTTTTGGACTTTCCTATATAATAATCATAAACTTTGCAAATTATATAATTAGTCCAATCTCATATATCAAGATATTTATATGCATGATTTATATAAAATAAATTAGCATAAGAACATGTATAATCATCATATCATGTATCTTGACCAATTATACACTTAGTGATGCTTGTATAAAATATAACTCTTTTAGCCCAACATCAAGCACTGCTATTTCAACCATAATTTAGCATGTTTATTAAAGATTTTATAACACTTTGGTATAAAGACCTGCAATTTTATTATAACATTCATTTGTCATGATGTATATACAAGAATAAGCATAATCATATATCATATATATGTATCATCCATAACATAGTATGTCTATTAACATATATCATTTTAGCATAAGATATACAATGCTATTGTAACACCTATTTATTATCATCAAAACTTATCATATACAACCTTGAGATTAACACAAAGGAGTTCAAGAAGCTTATATTTATGATTCTCACATTTTTATCTTCATGTCGATACATTTTTGTGTGAATTGGACACCCAAAGTTAAGATTAAGCAACAAAAGTATAACCATTTAAATCTAACTGAACCAAAGGTTGAAAAGGCCATTATATTAGAGTAGTTTGAGTGATTGGATTTAAACGAATGACAAAATACATATTTTCAATTGTATACAATTAGGTGCAAGCGGATAAATTTTTATTGTTATGGTCATATCCAACTAATAATATGTCTATATTCATTTTTTATCCTTATATATATGCATACGACAACATATGGCTTTTGGATATATATATATATATATATATATATATATATATATATATATATATATATATATATATATATATATATATATATATATATATATATATATATATATATATATATAAGAACCTTAAATCCTATTTTTCCTACCTAGTTGTCTTTTAACTATTTTCCTTTGCAGCATTTCAAACTTCTAGCATAGCTAATTTTAAGCACCAAGAGGTAAGACCACCCACCTCATCCATTCTCGTTACTTTTAAGCATCAACAAACAATTCTGCATGGTGTCTAGTCCTAACAAATGGTGAAACAACTAGATTTTTCCACTATTTTCCTTTCATATCTTGGGCTTTAAGACCTAACCATTTTTTGTACTTTAAATACTTATTTTATGTTCTACTTTTCAGTAATAACTAATTAATTATTATTTTTATTTTTTACATTTCCTTATTTGTAATTTTGTTTATGTAGGTTGTAAGCTATGAATCTAGAAAATAAAAATATAGTTTTGAGTTAGTTATTTTTAGATTATTTTTATTTTTATTTTCTATTAATTAAGTTTCCTTCTTTTGCAACTTAATTTATAATTTTTTAAGGTTGTAAAATCTGATCTTACCCAATTAGACCGATACAATCTACTATTATCCAAATAATTCAATTTTATTATTTGATCAGTTAATTATGAGTGTTATTTTATCTACCTGAGAGATCTACGATCAATTTTAAAAAGAGTAAAAAGCTAACCGAGACTGATTGATGCTCACCCCTACCCAAGCTTTAAGAAAAGGGCTTATAACAATTTGAAAGACAAGTATGTTAACTCTTGTTAAGAAGGAATTTGCTCAAAATGCTTTTTAAAGGGGTGAAATGTCAAGAAAGTTCAACGAGATGCCTGGATACTGAGTTAGGGACTAGAATGTGTTGACTTGTAACCATCTCCTACACACTCAAGGCATGAAATGAGGAATATACCAAGAAAATAAAGTGTCCCTTTCCCTATTCAATTATCCTTTTCAACTTGTTGTGCTTAGAAGCTTCATGTGTGCGGTGATCTTATAATTCAGTATGTGTAAGCACTTTGATGATATTTGACTATAACTTGTAGACTTGTGGACTTGTAAATTCCATCATCTTTACTAAGCATGTTGCATGTATGTTTTAATAGGAAAGCTAGCATATTTACCAATAATAGCAAGTGTACACTGCTAGATTTCAACTAGAGAGCTACCAGCCCATGACATTTGGTATTATAGCTCAATTTGTGCTAAAGGGCCAAGATTAGGTAGGTTACAAATGATTAGATTTGGTTTGTTCTATACTATATAAGAGATGTGCAAAGCAATAATTCTCAAACTTGAAGGAGTTGTTACTAAAACTTAATCAGAAGGTGCAAAAGATTGGATTAACTTAAGAAACTAATGTGCGGAAGGATGATTCATTTAAATACCCATGGATTGATACATTGGGTGCAAGCATTTGTGCCAAAGAGCTATTTCGCTTGTGTGTATAGGATGTTAGTAATGCACTTATTCATAATAATGGCATTGAAAGATGCAAACCACTGTCTAAAAGGACGAGTAAATTGACGGCCTATTTAGTAGGAGATGCCTTAGTCTTACTAAAGGGCTTACCCACTTCTTAGGGGATCGGTAGAGCTAGATGGTAAAACCTTTAGTCATGTAGAATTGCATGGCTATAGTTGAAGGGTATTAACAAATTGTTCTAGTAGGAGTAATCCAAGATCATGTCAAGGTGATTTGAAAAAATCAATTCATGTTGCTCAAGGTAGCATAATTGGAGGGTTTAATGAAGATTCAATGGAATTAATAATATATGTATAACTTGTGAGTTAGATAGAGTGCATGCAATCTTCCCACATGATTCTTCAATCTAGTAGGCTAGGTTGTATAATTATTTTTCCAGACTATGAGTTCACATTTGCTCATGCACAATCAAAATGAACCTTAAGTTAAAATGGAAAATACCCTATGTTCAACCCTCTTTAAGATGTTGAAGTGGAGGAACCATTAGAGGATGTACTTAAAAAATTTATTAGAGAACACATAAAGGAAAGGTTATGAGGATCATGATACTAAAGTACATCAACTCCGAGAGTAAACTATAGTGGCCGATAAAATACTAAAAGGTATCCATTAAAAGAAGATTAAAGGATCCAATTAGGTATGAAAGTGACATTGCAAGGTGTTATGAATTGATCGAAATTAACACAAGCGAATTTGGGAACAAGGTTATAAGGTTAATATGTAGATCAAGCATAAATCCAATTTTTTATACTAGTGGAATAGTACATTAGGTACAAGATACTTGTTAGTAGATAATTCAAAGTGCTAGGCATTGTTCATAAGTTATAGTGTTAACACACACTTTTCTTACAAAGGTAGTATCTATACAAGCTACAAAAGCAGTGAACGCAAATTACAAAGGCAACTACTTGTCGAACAAGTGACGAAGGTAATAAGTTTAAAAGAGCTAGTGGATAAATAGCATCCAAAGGTGTTAGGACACTTTGAAAGAAGTCTACAAAGGTAGCCCTTTAAAAAATTTATACAGAATATGTTTGGCCAAGAGAATAATAATGTTGCAAATACGGCAACCCGAATTCGAGATGCAAAATTTTTATAACGCTCAAAAAGACAAGCATGAATGGTTAAGGCAATAACTTAAAGGAATAGGCTAAAAATCACCATGAAGTTTTAAAAAAAATAAATAGATTTTTTATAGAGATGTGTCAAATTAACGCATCAATAAGGCTATTAACATTTAAAGTGGGGGAGAATATCACAAACTGAAAATTTTGAAAATTCAATAGGTAAATGTGCTTGGATTTGGTTGAGAGTTGATGGAAAATTTTAACATATTGTGGAGATCTTATGGCTAAAATTTGGGATCAATCTGAGTAGTGTACTATTTTTCTTGATTTTCATAAGTTTAGGGTATTTTGATAACTTTGGCATGATTCAAGAATTCATAGAAGTTCAAGAAGCCTATATTTGTGATTCTTACATTTTTATATTCTTGTCTATACGTTTTCATGTAAATCAAACACCAACAACTTTAAGAAAAAATTTTATGATAGTTCAAAAAAAGTATGTCAATTCTTGCTAGGAAAGCTTTTGCCCAAAATACTTTTTAAGGGGGTAAAGTGTCAGGAAAGTTTGCCAAAATGCTTAAACATTGAATTAGGGACTCGAGTATGTTGACTTGTAGTCATCCTCTATATATACAAAATTATAGAATGAAGCATATACTAAGTGAACAAGGTGTCCCTTTCCTTATTCAATTATCCTTTTCAACTCGTTGTGCCTGAAGACTTCATATGTAAGGTGATCTTATGATTTGTTATGCATAAGCACTTTGGTAAAATTCAATGTGGCTTGTGGACTTGTGAGTTCTATCATTTTTACCAAGTGTACCGCGTGGGTTTTTAAGGAAAGGCTAGTATATTTGCCACGAGTGGCAAGTATGCATGACACGATTTTGGCTAGAAAGTTACCAGCTTGTGACATAGCAAAAAATACTTTAGCTTCTATATGAGAAAAAGTTTAAGCTATTAGCTCGATCTCGAAAGCTTTGAAGTTTCTCAATTTGGTGAATCCTCAAGTAAAGTATTATCAAACACTAAGTTTAAAGTTCTTAATCGAGATATCAACATTATTGATGATCAATTACAAGCGACAACATTTGAGATAATAAATGTGAATGGCAACAATGAAAAAAGGGTAGGATCTTGGACTTCATAGAGTGGACTAATGAAGGACCTAAGTTCAAATAAGGACAGTACATATTCTACCTTAAAGAACAATGTAAGACCCGTAATATGACCAAGAGATACATGGTCTCTTTTAAAAGGTTAGGAGAAATAGAAAGAAATTAAGAATAGGAGTTTCAGTGAAAGATGGTTTTATTGAATTTGTAAAAATAAAACATAACACTATTACTAATGCAACAAAAGTCACTGGATTTAGCAACATTTATGTCTTCTAGGTTGCATTGCAAGTGTTGCCTTATGCTTTACCTCATAAGTTCATCCCATATGCAAAACCTAATGGCAAGAGTGCTAGAATATACAATGATTTAATCAGCCAAGTGTACTATAAGGTAAATAATTGATTTATTAAATTATTTTCAATTTAAATTGAATGGATAATGCATTTATGTTATCATATTCCTATTATTAATGGTGAAGTCCACAGAAGTTCAAAAAATGATACAACTATCACAACAAATAGGTTAAATTATGTAAACTTCACTTTACCAGACACTGAATCTAGTGTGAACATCATTGTAATAGTCATAAGCAATACATAAAAGAAAGCATAGTCCTTCTTAAAGCCATTAACATTGAGTTTTTAGTTGAAAACCTTTTTTTTCTTTCATATTCATTGGTTTTGTCATTTAAGTGCTTGAACACCATACAAAAGACAAGTTCTGTAGACCTCCTTCATATTAGATTGAAACTAGCTTGTTGTTTTCATTTTCCATCATGGTTTTTTTGCCATCATAAAAGCCATTTGACTATTATTTACATACTAATAGAAGAAATATTGATTCACTTACTTTCACTTTACATTGTTATTGAAGAGAAAGTAGGGAGCAATATAGCCCAACTTATAGTGGTTATATAGGCATTTATTGGTTTTAATTTTGATTCAAAGTTGCACCATAAGCTTGACTTCACCGTTACTAGTTAAGTAACTTTAGCCAACTTTTACATAGTTACTAATCAAGTTATAAAGAATAGGTTGAATATTGGTTACCCAAAAAAAGTTCTTTCATTTGTGATATCTTTAAAGATGTGAAATTTCAAGATTTCTTACTTAAAGCTTATAATTCTATAGAATATGTATTAAAACTTCTTGCAAAGGAACTGCATCTAATAGTATTGATTGATGCTACCTTTGATGAAATCCCAATATTGAGGCTCCTTCTTGCAACCCACTACTCCTCTAAGTATATTATAGTAGAACCTACATTTAAAGTTAAAGGTTTTGGTTACCTATCATTCTTCTCTTTGCCTTTAACTTTAATCCATTATCCTCTTTAATTTGAGAAGTGCTTCTCTTCACTATTACCATCCATAACAATTCAATTACAACTATACACATAATATAATTTAAGTTAAACTAAACCCATTTGCTTTAAAATTAAGGGGTAATTTAACTTGAATTGTGATATATACATGAAGTTGTTATAATAATTGCAAATTAGTCTTAATTACTAATTATTATTGTAGGCATTCCTAGAGATTCTCTTATAGTAGCTATATTTCAAGGGCAATCCTTAGTGTAACTCAAGGAAAGAATAATTAAGAATGCATGGTTCAAAAAAATTAGTTGTGCAAAGTCTAATGCCTTAGTATTTTACAGTCTTAGCATCGAAACTTCTGGGCCCATTTCTAATAGCCAGGAACTACTTGAATTTTTGCTATCATAATTTTTTTCAACTATATTTGCACTATTATAATAGAAATATGTAATGGTGTTATAATCTTACTGATGTTTCAATATGGAAATGAATTGGTGCACTAATAAGAATATTTAACTAGAAAAACCTTAACTATCACACTTTCGAGATAAGTGATGTTCAAGATAAAACTGAAATCAACTTTAATGAAAGTAAAGTTAAAGGCTTTCTAAGTAGAAATTACATTTAGCCTCCAAGTCTATTAAGCCATATAGAATCAGATTTCTCATTTTTGCAAACTATGGTGACACTAATCCATGTGGCAGTAATCTTTTAAATATAATGGCAAATAGGCTTGCCAAAATGTCATAAGTCAACCTTATATACCAATTGACCAAGTAAGCAAGCTTCATTTAGGATGAAACTTAGCAAATAGATTAAGCTTAGGATAGAGATCTTATAACCCAAATTTTGGATCAATCCAACTTGTGTACTATTTTTTCTATTTTTTCTCATTTTAGGGCTTTCCTTGTATTTTTTTACTAAAGTAACTTGTCAAATACGAGTAAGAAAGCACATGATTGTGATTTTTGAATTTTTATCTTTTTATTAGTGTATTTTGGCCCAGAGCATAGTAAAAATCTCTTATGGTAGCCCAAAAAAACTTATATACTCATGTTAAGAAGACTTCTTTTAAGAAATGAGTATCTAATGGTTTTAGTAGTTACTTGGTACTACTTTAGGAGTTAGAGTGTATAAATTTTGCCTCCCTTGCACACTTCCAACATTGTGATGAAGGATTATGTAAATAATAGAAGTAACTCTTCTTTTAATCGTGATGTCCTGAATTTTAGCTGATTTTAGCCATATTTACCCATATTTATCCGCATTGCATATTTTGTACTAGTGCACTTTGTGCTTGTATTTAATATGCTTTGTGCTATGTGTTATGCTTTCATTGCCCCTACTTATGTGTGTTTTGGTTACTTTCATTGTTTATCTTCCGTTGTACTCTTTACTATCTTGCCACTCACTATATTTGCCCTTTAGCTATTATAGAATTAATCCTTAACTGGCTTGTTTTCAAGTGATCTATAGTAAGGTTCACACAATCTAGTAAGTGAAGTTGTTAATTCATGACATTTGGTATCAGAGTAGATTTTGACTCGCTTTAAATATCACTTTAAATTTATTAAAAGATTTAAGGTGTAATAACAATTATGTCAAACACCTCATGCATAATTGAACTCGAGGGTCAAATAGGGCAAGTGGATGAATTGTACAAAGCAGTTAAAAAAATGTAAAATCATGATATTCTTGAGCTTGTTGAAAGAGTTAGGGAATGGGAGGGAGTTTCCATTTGGGTTACAGTTATAAAATCTTATTTAGGTTTCAATTGTAAGGCCATAAGTGCCACTCCTAAAGATAATTTAAGAGATATTGTTCCAGGTTTAAGAGCTGGAATTAACTGATGTAAAGGCTAGCTTAAAGTTTTCCTAATAGCTTTAGGAAACCAAGGCCTTAACTATGGAGTACCAAGAGTATAAGCATATGATAATGCTTAAACTTCATTCTTTTACGAGTGCATAAGATGCCAAAAAATTATAAAACTTTCTTTTTGATATGGAATAACATTTTTAAGCTATTAAACCAAATTTGGAGGAAGTAATGTTATGATTGCAACCATATACTTAATTGGTGATATAAAACTTTGGTGGTAAACAAAATATGAAAAATTTTAGTAAGTCGATGCACCATTAATACATGAAAAAATTTGAAAAGAAAGTTAAAGCCTCAATTCTCCCTAGAAAAATATAGAATACATGGCTAAACACCAACTCTGTGACCTTAAACAAGCTAGTCTATTTGCAAATATGTGAAGAAAATTTCTACCTTGCTGTTTGACATTTATGATATGTCAAAAAAAGATAAGATATTTTTCTTTCTTAAGGGTCTCAAGTTATGGGTAAGGATTAAGCTCCAAAGAAAATAGTACAAGAATTGCCCATTGCTTTAGCCGCTGTTGAATGCTTAACCAAATACCACATCAAGAAACCTTAGTAAGAAGTCTTAAGTGAATAGTGGATCTTCTTCTAGTGGAACAAGTCCAGCAAGGATAAAAGTAAGGAAAGAGATAATAAGAAAAAAATCTAATAGTATAAGTTTTGTATCATCTTAGAATGCCACTAACATTGAAAGGAGGAGACTTTTAGCCTATTTCCTATATAAAAGTCCACACAAGATGGTTGATTGCTCATAAAAGCTAACTTCAATGCTATTAAGTTTTAATAAAAGATTGTGATAAAGGAGAAACAAATTATAATAGTGGAGAGAAAAAGGCTTTAAGAATAGGTGTATTGTGGATCCTTAGTACACTTAAGAAATAGGTTGAAAAAGGGAAGAAGAATCCAAACTAAGGCCTCATATATGTGAATAGGTAAATAGTAAGGAAGGCTACCACTAGCATAATGTTAAACATTGGTGGCACTCATAATTTCATCTTTAAAATGGAAGCCAAAAGGCTAAGTTTGAAGGTAGATAAAGACTTAGGCTATATGAAAGTTATTAATTCTAAGGCCTTTATTATTACAAGAGTGGTGAGACAAGCAATTGTGAAGCTTGGCTCATGGCAAGGAAAAATAGATTTTATGGTCACTTGAATAGATGATTTCAATGTAGTATTAGGGATGAAATTCCTCCTAGCACACTAAGTCACGTCAATTCCTATAGCAAGATGCCTTTTATTCATGGTGGATGGTCCATGTGTGGTACCAATCCAAAATAAACAACTTGAAGAGATAAAACTTCTGTTGACTATGCAATTTAAGAAAGGTTTAAAATGGAAGAGTAAATTTTATGGTCACTTAATTGGATAATTTTGATGTAATGTTAGGGATGGAGTTCCTCCTAATATATCAGGTCACATCAGTTCTTGCAATAAGCTACCTTTTATTCATAAAGGGATAGCTTATTTATAGTATCAATCCAATCTAAATAACCTGAAAAGATAAAACTTTTATCAGTTATACAATTTAAGAAAAGTTTAGAATGGAAAGAATTATCATTTATAACAATAATCATTGGGGACAAAGAAAATAGGATGGAAGAAGTGGTACCCTAAGAAATTCAAGGTGTGTTAAAAACATATGAAGACGCCATGCTTGATAAATTACCTCTACACCTTCCTTCTTAACAAAAAGTTAATCACCAAATTGAGTTGCTACCAAGTATGAAAAACCCTATAAAGAAGCTTAATAGAATTGCTCTTCCTAAATTGGCTAAGCTAGAAAGCAATTGAATAAGATTTTGGATATAGGGTTCATTCAACCATCAAAGGCATTGTTGAAGCACCAATGTTATTTCAAAAGAAATAAGATGGTAGTCTTTGGTTATGTATGGATTATTGGGTCTTAAATAAGGTTACAATATGGAACAAGTACCCGATCCTTTTGGTGCAAGATTTATTCAACCAGTTAAATGATACTCGTTATTTCACTAAGCTAGACTTGAGAACAGGATACTATCAAGTAAAGGTAGTTAAAGAGGATGTAGCAAAGGCCATCTTGTCACTCGTTATAGGGCTTCTAAGTTTCTAGTGATGCCTTTCAAGTTAACTAATGCCCTAGTTATATTTTGCACTCTCATGAACCAAGTGTTTTATAACTTTCTAGATAAATTCAAGGTAATTTACCTAGATGACATTATTGTATTTAGTTCTATAATGGAAGACCATATTACATGTCTACAACTGGTGTTTGAGATATTGAGGCAACATCAATTATATATGAGGAAAGAAAAATGCCCCTTTACTAAAAAATGCATTAAGTTCTTTAGGCACATCATTGAATACGATGGGATCCACATAAGATATGACGAAAGTGAAAACTATCCAAAAGTGGGAAGTTCCTACGAAAGTGATTGATTTTATATCCTTCTTAGAACTTGCTAATCACTACCATTAACTTATAGAGGGATAATCCAAAAGGACAATGCCATTGATAGACCTTCTTAAGAAAGATGTGACTTAGAAATGGATTAAGAAGTGCTAAGCTAAATTTGCTAATTTAAAATGGGCAATAACTGGAGACCTTGTGCTCGCCTTCCTTGATATATCTAAGTTTTTTAAAGTTTAAGTAGATGTTTTAGATTTTGCACTAGGTAGAATCTTATTTCAAGAAAGCTATCTAACCTATAAGAGTCATAAGCTTTTAAAAACTAATAAAAGAGAAGAAAATGCTAATAATTATTCGTTGCCTAAGGTGTGGAGGCATTACTTGCTTGGGTTAAAATTTATAGTAAAGACAAATAACTTTACAATTAGCCACTTTTCTACTCAATTGAAGTTAACTTCAAAGTAATGCCATTGGTAAAAGTTTCTAACAAAAGTCAATATTGAATTCAAACATAAGGCAAGACAAACCAATCATGTGGTAGATGCCCTCAGTCAGAAAATCATGCTTATAACAATGACACTAATGGTTTGCATAACAAAAAGCCATGTCACTTTAACTAAGCGAAAATGCATAAAAGAGAATCTCACCAAAGATTTGGTGGCCCAAATCATTATGAATCTTATTAGAGAGGGAAAAACTTATTAGTTTTGCGTAGAAAATGATCTACTATAGGTAAAAAGAAGAAGATTCTTTGTTTTAAAGTTGGCACTTGAGGAAGGCACTTTTGAAGGAGTGTCATGATACTTTATAGGAAGGTCATTCAAGTCAATAGAAAACATATATTTTGCTGAAGCAAGATTATTATTGGCCATAAATCCATAATGATGCAACTAATTACATAAAAAAAATCTATCTCATTTGCTAGCAGGATAAAGTCATTTGAGAAAGGCTACAAGACTTTTAGAGCCATTACAAGTGCCTAGTAGATCTTAAGAAGATGTGCCATTAAACTTCATTTCTAAAATTCCTAAAATAAGGGATCTATCCAACATAATAGATTACTTTTTGAAGTATGGAACTTTTATTCCAACTCTATAGTATTGCTCAACAAAGGAGACAGCTCGATTGTTCTTTAAATTTGTTGTAAAGTATTGGAGAGTTCCCCAAAATATTGTAAGTGACTAAGACAATTGATTCACAAGGACCTTCTGGTCAAAACTTTTCAGCATTCTTGGGTAACAACTTAGTTTCTCGTCTAGTTGCCAAAGTGATGGCTAGACTAAGAGATTCGATGGCCCACTAAAAGAGCACTTAAGGCATTTTACTAGTGTGAATCAAAAAAATTGGCCATAACTTTTAGATGTTGTACAATTTGTTTCAATGCCCAAAAAAGTTCTATTACCAATAAAAGTTCATTTGAGATGATTATAGATCAGTAGCCACTCTTACCCAATACTATGTCTAAGGTATTCAAAGGGGTGAATTCTAGTACATACGATTTTGCCAAAAATTGGAAGATGAATATTAAAGTTACTTAAGCTTATTTAGAAAAAGCTTTAAAAAGAATGAAAAAATGGGCAAATAAGGAGCGTCAAGAGTTAGAGTTCAAGGTGGAAGATCTTGTCCTCATCAAACTACTATTAAAATAAAAAAGTATAAGGACCAAAGATAAATAGTTATTTTGCAAGTACACAGGTCCAATTCCAATCATTGCAAAAGTTAGGAAGGTAACATATAAAATTGCTTTGCCTAAATGGCTAAAAATTCATTTAGTCATTTATGATAGCAACTTAAAGCCATCCTATCTAGATGTTGAAGATTCAAACTCACAATTAGTCTATTAAGCTAGAAGTCAACCTCAGTAGGCAAAAGCTAAAGAATGTAGAGAAAATTCTAGCAAAATGTGTGGTAAATGGATAGGTTTGGGAGATGAAGAGATTAGTTAGGAAAAAAAAGAAGATTTATTAGAGTTCAAGCAATAGATTCATGCCTTCCAAGTAGTAGAGTCTCTAAGGACATCAACTAACTGAATTGAGCAAAATGTCAGAAGTCAGTCTTGTGTATCAATTCACCAATCAAGGAAGCTTTGTTTGGGATGAAACTTAGTAGACAAATCAAGCTTAGAGTGGAGGTTTTGTAGCCTAATTTTGGGATCAATCCAATTTATGTACTATTTTTTCAATTTTTCTCATTTTGGGGCTTTCCTTGCATTTTTTACCAAAGTAACTTATCCAATGCAAGTGCAAATAGCAAAGCCCATGGTTGTGATCTTTGAATTTTTATCTTTTTATCAATGCATTTTGGTAGGAAAATTCCACTTGGAACATGGCAAAAAGCCTTTATAACATTTTGAAAAAAGTATATCTACTCCTATTGGAAAGGCTTTGCTCAAAATGCTCTTCAAGGAAGGAGTGCCCGATAGTTTTGGTGGTCACTTAACACTAGTCTAGGAGTCAAAGTGTGCAGCTTATGGCTTGTGCCTCCTTTGCAAACTTCTAATACTGTAATAAAAGATTATGTGAATAACAAAAATAGTTCCTCTTTTAATTATGATATCCTAAATTTTAGCCAATTTTGATCACATTTGTCCACATTACATATTTTGCACTTGTGCACTTCATACTTGTCTTTAATATGTTTTGTACTATATGTTATATTTTCATTACCTTTACTTGTGCGTGTTTTGGTTATCTTGATTACTTATCTTCCACTATGCTCTTTAATATCTTGCCACTCAATATATTTGCCCTATCGGTACTATGGGATATCCTTGGGTGGCTTGCTTCTAGGTGGTTTATAGCAAGCGCCACACAATCTAATAAGTGAAATTACCAGTTCATGACACAAAATAACTCCAACTAACTCATGAGAATTACTCCACTATAACATAGACTTTCCACATTTTTTAGTATGTTAAATAGATGACATCAACCACTTGTTTAATGTCTTTAACCAAAATCAAGTAAATAAAACTACCATACTTGTTCTACTTATTTAGCTCGTGGTCAGTCATTTAAGCTTCACTTTTAATGTAGAAGACTTCAATCTCAATTGAGAAACTCATTCACACATACACCACCCTGCACAATTTCTTCACACTGCAGTTCATTTCTTTATCCATTTTTGTACTCAGAATGAAATCATATGTCAAAAAAGGATGGTAGTTTACTTGATTATCATTAAACTATAAGGAAGATAATAATATATTAGCTGAAGTGTCAGTTTTATCTGTCATTTTTGTCTTTGGCAGGACAAAAGGATAAAAGTCTGGTGCTCAGAAGTTATGCTTTTTGAAATTCATTTGCGAACAAGCTGCAGATGCATAGCAAGATTTGTGTCTCCCCTAAGATCGTAAAAAAAATTTTGAGACATGAAGAATATGGTAGATCTATGTAATGTAGATGGTAAGGATGGAGTAGAATAGGATGCATTAATGATTACAAAACTTTCCTAGGATCTTATTATTTTATACACAAGCAGAAATTTACAAGGATATTACCGTATGTATTGTTCAAGACAGTCTTTCAATTTTTGGAAAGTCACAGGTTTTGACACAAATGAGTCCATGCCATTTGCATAACATTCTTCGGCACTCTCTGACAAAGCATTTGCTGTCATCTGCATCAATGTCACATTAGGTAGAAAATGGTCAATTACTACAGAAAGAGATGTTTCATTCCAATAGGAAAACGGCTTTCTGATCTTTTCGAAGTTTCAAAACGTTAACCAGCCAGAAGATTTCCACCATTTATTTAAGCAGAAACAGAAACTCAATGCTAATTATAATACAGGTTTATCTAAGCTCACAACTACCTACAGAGGCAGGTTACCAAGGTTACCCGTGGATAAATTAATAAAGTTTTACATGTTAAGGCTCCAACCTTCCAGATTAGATGCAGTCACATAGTAGGGGACAGGACTAATTGCTCACCGCGATAACAGGAATCCGCTTTTTGGAAAGTAGAGAGCACTCTTTCCTATGCATTTCTGAAGCTGACATGCTTTGCTCAATTCCAGCCTTTCTTGCAGCATCCCAACTCCCCGTTTCCTCAAAAGAACGAATCAGTTTTGTTGCTTGAAGACCATCCATTTCCGGCATGCAGACATCCTGCAAAATACAAAGTACTGCATTAGAGCAATTTCAAAAAATTATATCCACAACTTGTCTACTAAACATATTTCCATCAAACAATACTTAGCAAAAGTGATAACTTGCTTCATAAGTTGCGTTGTAATAATTGTGTGGTGCTAGTTTCACATCCATTTGCTCACAATTATACTCAGGTAGGGCCCACACCCTTCCCTGGTCATGAGCCAGTTGTAAGTAAGTTGTATGGGAAACTAGTTTTATATGATCTTAGCTGCTCCAAAATAAATTCAGACAAGGTTTAACTTCTGTATCTAAACATGAAGAGGAACAGAGTCAATAGATCCACACAGGTACAGGATAAAGGTCTGACATTCCAGAAAGTACCATCAGAACAAGATCATAATGATGGTGCTGAACGGCACGTACAGCTTCAACTCCATTATTCACAACGTCTATGCTATGACCCAACCGTTTCATCATTGATTGTGTCACCATTACATTGATCTTATTATCTTCAGCAAGCAGGATCCTTGGCTTTGGTGTGGATTTGGCTACTTCGGGTGCACTGTTAGTGCTATTAACACATTGAGAAGCTATATTTGATTTCCCTTGACTTTGACATGTTTTTTGGGCTTCACTTTTTTTTGTTGCTACAGCGATTTCTCTGCTTACTCTGGGAGAATTAATCGAATCTAAACAATCATTATGTGACTGACCATATGTCTTATGTTGAGGTTGCTTGTCCTTACTGATAATGTTTTCATCGTCTGTCTCTGTCCATTGATTTGATGAACTTGCTGATTCAGACATCTCCGGAGCATCAAGTAGTGAGGAAATATCACCAATTGAAGTTGCCCCTATTGATCTGATGTTTTCAGAAGGAAAAGAGTATGAATTCTCTGAAAAACCATTGAATTTGTGGGAGCTTGTATGCCCAATTTTGTGTGGTAATAGCGTCTGGGGTCTGCAAGATCCATTGGAAGAGAAGAGAGAACCCAGAGTACGCGGTTGGAATTGAAAGGAACCCTCGGTTGTATCATCGGATGCAGCATCGCTATTCTCCATATCTGAGAGCTCATCAGGGTCATCAGGATGATTACATACTGTTGAAACCTTGTACGGAAGTATGAACGTGAATGTAGAGCCACATTGAACTTTGCTAGACACCGTTAGACGACCCCCCATTAACTCAACCTATCCCAAACATACAGAAATGTTGCAGAATTAAGTTAATCTCTATGTCAAGGACAGATGCCTACCTTCTGCTTCATTTCATTTCATTCATTGAAATCAGCCAAAAAAAAAATGCTTTTCATTCATACAGAAAATAAAATTGTTTACCAGTTGTTTGCATATAGCGAGTCCAAGGCCTGTGCCTCCATACTTTCGAGCATGATCTGCACTAACTTGCATGTACCTTTTAAATAAAGTAGGTATGGCATTTTCTGTCACATTATGAATTGGAGAACATTTTATGTCTGATCAGCATGTTTCTGTGGGAAAACCCAAAAAAAAAAAAAAATGACGGACAGAGGGAGAGAAAGAGAGATTATGTAAGAAATAAATGGATACCTGGTATTCCAATTCCAGTGTCATACACATCACAACATATCCACTCGGTTTTTTCAGTGGAATGAGATTGTTCCTCGGTTTCTCTATTCGTTGAGCATTCGCCTTTTGCTGGAGATCTGCGTTCTTCAAAGAATGAATGATTTTGTCTATGATGGTCAGCATGTTTTTTACCATCAAGATGAATTTGATCACAGCCATTTTCAGATGCTGAGAGACATTTCTCTTCTTTCAGTCCATTCACTGAAACATTTGACTGGTTCGCAGCTGTCTTTTGGCGGTTTTCTTCTGTTTTGGCAAAAGATGGCTCTGGTACTACGTAAAGGTTTATACCTACTCTGCCTTCATGAGTAAATTTGATTGCATTGCTGCAAAATATAGAAAAATAAATAGATTGTCCAAACTCCCAAGAGTGTTTGACATCCCAACTTAACTCACAGTTTGTGTAAAAGAAAATGAAACTATTTGGTTAACAAAATCATAAGAAGATAAGCACCTGATCAAATTTGTGAGAATCTGTCGAAGCCTTAAAACATCACCAATGACCTGCAATTATGCATAAAGCACACGTATACTTGTAAGCAAGTTAGCAATTGTAAGGTGAAAACATAGTTTGTATCTGAAAGTCATGACCCTAAAAGATGATGCAGTGTGGTACAGGGGATCATCAGGAGCAGCAAGAATGTCATGGAAGAAATCCAGCATTAATGTTACATTGAAGTTTTTCTAAGGTTAATTGCTAAAATCATCACCCATTAGTTCTCACCTCAATTGGTACATCCTCTGCAATATGTCCTTCTAGGGTTAGTATTTTCTGCAATGATGCTGCAGCTGTCTGAAGTACATGTTTTACCACTTCTCTTGGCCGAAATTTAGTAGCTTCCAACTTCATAACTCCTACAAAGATATGGAAGATTTTGGTTTGGAGTGGGAAGAAATTGAAAAGTTCAGCAACTAATGTCAGCAATCAGAAGCACTTCTTTATCATTATTCCCAACTTCCAAAATTGCTCAAATTTTAGTATCTCTGTGACTGTCAGGTTAAATATCACATATAAGAAATGAAGCAAGGATGGTTTTCAAACCTGATTCAACCTTGGAAAGATCAAGTATGTCATTTATAAGTTGAAGAACCAAATCTCCTGAAGACAGCATGACATCCAAGAGTTGTCTTTGCTCACGATCGAGCTTCGTTGCAGAAAGAATTTCAGCCATGCTAACAACCCCAGAAAGTGGAGATCTTATCTCATGAGACATGGTTGCCAGCATTTGTTTTGCTCTCATAGTCTCCTCTATTCGAAGTTCAAAATCAGAATGAGCTTTCTTGCAGCCAAAGGAAACTGTAGTAAAATTTACAGCTATGAATTGACCAAAATGATTAAACCTGTAATGTGAATGGTTTTATTCAGTTCTGTTTCCTTGGCTTTCTGTACTGCAATCTCTTCCCTAAGCTTTGCCATCCTTTCTCTTTTTCTCACCTGTGGTTTGTAGGAAATATAAATATCTTCTTTAAAGGCAAGAAAAGAGAATATTCCACTAAAAGAAAAATAACATTTACCTGATCTGTTACATCCATTCCCATGTAATTTATGCCAATTGTCTCTCCTGCCTTGCTGAAGACAGGTTCTACATAAATTAAGAAAGTCTTGGACCCAAATAGCTCTGTCTCAAAAGTAATTTCCCTTTTTGCAGGTAATCCTTTTTCCAGAACTTCTCTCTTAAAGTCCTGAGATTCCTTAACACCAGACCCTGTAAAAATTTCGACATCTGTTCTTCCTATAATGTCCTGGAAGAGGTGAGAGAATTTAAAAGCTAAGATATTTCAGTAAACTTTAATGCAGTAACCCCTATAAGAAAGAAATGCAAGAAATTATGAAGTGGAAAGAGATATTTTTAGAGAAGAATCAGGCTTTGAGGTTTCAGGTGATTTTAATTGAAAACAATCACAATACTGATAATCAATGCAAAAAATTTTCACAAAACCTTGCAAGGATATATTCAATATCAATTTATTACCTCCTCATGCAAACTTGGAAAATGATTATAGATAAAGCGATAGCGCAACTCTTTGTCCTGGAACGAAGAAGAACGCAGAATCAACTGTTTGGCAGCTAAAACTAACGTCAAGGTTGAAAGCAGAAATTAGACTTATCAAAATAGCGTCTCATGATGAACCAATGAAAATCGAAAATACAGTAAAATCACTGCATAAAATCAGGCTGAAGTTTCAATTAGATCCGTGATCTTTTAATCCCAAATTATTGCAAATTCATATCAGTTTGCCTACAGGCTCCTACACCAATGTATTTATCCTTCAGGAACCACTTAATGTTCCACCATTACACAAATATAAAATCAAAGAAGGATTTAGTCACACCATCAACTTATTCTTGGAAATTAAAATTGCAATTCCAGTGCTTGTTCTGTGTCCCCTGCAACGTGGCACTAAGCATGGGGATGCATAATAGTGTACAACTCAAACCATGGCTTTGTTACGGTCACTTTGGTGCTATTTCGTGATATTCTAAACCTGACTCTAACTGATTACCATAATTTTAATAAACTAAATAAATAACTGCTTGTTTTGTACTTTACTGCTCCTCTTCAAGGATTTGCTAAAACCAACTGCACTCGGACTAGATTGTCGTTACCTAAATGCATGACTTGCTTTCATACTTATACTTCTGCATATCAAACAACATGCTGTAAGGAAAGAATAATATAATCAGCGATCCAGAAAATGCTTGACAGAAAAAATAATCGGCTATAAGTCTAGTTTCAAACTTAGGTAATCTGTTTTCTAGCAGTTTACTACTCAGAGTTCTGAAAATCTCATGAAAGCAAGCAAAATTTCATATCTTCATTTTGTATGTTCAAGTCACTTTATAAGTTATTTCAGATGAAGAAATCAACTCAGTGCTCGTAGTGATGTACCTGATGGCCAATAACTACGGGTGCATTCTGCAGTATAAAATGCAAGAAATTATCTGCCCTCTTGAGAATCTGTGACAATTCTTCCACAGGCGAGGACTGCCTTTCAAGATTCTTTATACTTTCTTCCAGCTTCTCCATAAGTTGTTGCTCTCTCCGGATACTTGCCTCCAATAGCTTTTCCAAATGCACAGCGCGTTGCTTCCAGTATACAACAGTATCATACTCAGCCTCTATTTCAATTCTTTTGTTCTGAACAACAATATCACTCTTCCTTCGCGGTATATCTTGCCATATATCATAAACTTCATCCAATATAGAAACTGGACGTTTGTCACCCCCATATCTTTCTTCTTCGAATCGATGCTCTTCCAAAATCTCCAACTTCCTGAGCTCAACTTCTTGTCGTTGTTTGCTTAGGTTGTCGATTTCTTCTCGGAGAAGACGCACGGCGTTGGCCTGCTTATACTCCCAGTGTTTCATGAGATAGGCCAACTGAGAAGACCCTGTGTCTGTGTAATTTGTGAGCTCCATGAGGCGCTTGAAATCAACTATGGTTGGCTCCTCTAATATTGTGACTTCTTCCAACATGTCTTGGTCTTTTCCTGGCCTTTCTATGTTAAATTGCTTTCCAATTTCGGTTCCAATATCTTCAGGCCACATTGAAGGGAGGACTTCAATTTCCATATCTTCAATACAATCATTCTCCATCTCGCGAACCATTCTAGGAAAGACTGACTACATCCGATTTCATTTATGCAGTATACAACTTGGGACTTCGGCCACTGAATCCTTCAGTAACATCATATCAGCATTTGCAGGATCCAAACTTAGCTCTTGCCTTTATTTTAAATTCAAAAGTCGACTTTAACAGGATTCTAGGAGCGAAGCCACTAAAGCTTGCTGCAACATATTGAATAAAGATATTCACTTACTAGAAGACCAAGATTCAAGGCGACCAATTTTGAGGATAACATGTTGAAAATAATACATAGAAGTAATAAAAATCATAAATTTAAACAAACGTCAGCTACCAAAAGTATAACGGAAAAGGAGTCAAGAGGCATGTTTGATGTGAAGCTAATTAATGGAAATGTTAATTCTGCCCACTGCCGATATTATGAAGCAGAAACAGAAGTTAAAAAGAGTGGAAGAAAATATGAATTTAATGAATTCCAACATTTTCAGAATTATTAGTTCTTTAAATTAAACAAGGTGATTATCAGTGGCAACCGGTGAAGCACCTGATATTGAAAATTCGGAAGAATGAGGAAGAAAGCTGAAATAAGCACAAGAGGAACAGACAAATTTCTTCAACTCCCAGAAAAGCCAGTTGAAAACTACAAAAAACATTTCATAATTGGAAAACAAAACCAATGTGCATTTTCTTGTAAAACATAAAAAAATTCAAGGCAATTAGCCAAATAGCTATTGCTATCAAAACAGCCGAGAAATCCAATGGAAATGCATTATTGAAATGGCTTCTTTCAAACTGGATATATTTAAAAAGTGATTTGTTTCTAAGATGATGAAAACAATGAACTAAAGAACTCATAATTAAGCTAACCTTTTTAGCATTCAACTAAAGCCACCCAGAAAGAAGGAGAATTAAAGTTGACAATGTCCGAAAAGCCTCTTCCTGTAGATCTAAGGAATCTCTTCAACCATGGGGTCAAAAGCCTACAATAATGCAGCAGAAAAACATAACTAACCAACTCACCAGTGTAGAGAGAGAGAGAGAGAGAGAGAGTCAGCTTTGAGAGTGGAGGATAGCATGTGATTGTGAGGGAAAAGAAAAGCCCAAAAAGGAAAAAAAAACAAAAGGAAAGAAAGAAGAAGTGAAAATAGAATCCATGAAGCCATGTGCATTAAGAGGTCAAAAATGATAGAGAATTCATGAAGCCATTTTTTTCACCTTTAATTATAGTTGTGTTTTCTGTGTTACAACAACGTGTCCAGAGCCTCCTCTGGAAGAACCTAAGCTGTTATGATTCAAACAAACATGTTATAATGTTTCGCTGCTCTCTCTCCTAAAACAGATTCATCCAATGATAAAATTCTTGGAGAAAAATATGGATTTTCATGGGAAGTTGGAGTCTTTTTAAATCTTAAGAAAACTTTCGTTGTTCCCCGCCTTTTGTAGGGTGATGTGGTAGCGCGGCGCGTTATCACACGCTCCACGGGAGAGTTGGGGTTTGAGAAGACAGCCCACATGACAGATCTCTGTTTAGTGATAATTTACTATTTTACTTGCGATGCATGCACTGAGCCTTAAAACAAGCAACGGGGGCGGACGCGCATATTCTTAATTAATTAATAAGGTTCATTGGGGAATTCTTGTAAACAATTATATTACGTGTATTCTTAATCATATTTGATGAATAAAAACCATTTATCAAGCTTTATAACTTTTAATATTTCAAATTTTGAAAAATTTTATTTTTAATATATATCAATCCTTTAGAATGGATAAAATAAATAACAAAATTAATAATTATCTTTCATTTATCTAATATGATTAAAAATATGTGATATAGCTAGTTTATAAAGAAATTTCTACATATCAACTCTTAAATTGGTCATGTAACTTCTACGTATGTCTATAGTGGGAAATTCTACGGTGTCCCCGGAGGATTCAAATCCGGGGTGATGTGGCACGTTTTGAGCCGTCGGATGAGATTACACAATCTCATCCGACGATTTTTTAAGGCACCACGTCACCCCGGATTTGAAATCCCTGGGGTACCGTAGTGTTGCCCGTCTATAGTTATGTGCTGCTTTCTGGTTGTGTTCAGCGAACAGGTTTTATTCAACTATCGGGTCTGCTGACCCGTGAAGCATGATCAACAGGTTTTTACACACGTTGCAAAGAGAAAGTGTCTTATTGTAATGAAACTAAAGTAAACTTCAATTATTACACAGATTATTAAGGAAGGGTTTATGAGTTCCGGTTAACTTTTTAGAAATATTTGAAGTTATTTGATTAATTATCAAATTTTAAAATTTTTGCATAAATTTTTTTTAAGTAGTCAAACAACTTTCTCTATTTGTTGATAAGGAAGAGAGAGTCTAATTCCTTCTTTTCAAGGAAATTTATATATAATTCTTCAAATTTTCCATCAAAATTTTTAGTGAATTATATTACAGTTACTCTCCTGTACTGTGTCGAACAAAGTTGAACAAAGTTTTGTTGTTAATTTTATAAGGCTTCTCAAAAGCATGAGTAAATTAGAAGTATTTTGCAATAGCCATTCAAAATTGAAGCATGAATATAATACAGTTCTTTTAATATCAAATCTAAATGTATAAATTATTAAGAGAAGTTCTGTTCATTGATTTTAGGTGTTGTTATTGTGTCTTTAAAATTTCAAATTTTAAAATAATATAATAAATTTTAAATTTATTAAATTATATATATATCTATTTTTAATAAATATAATTCAATAATTTTTAATATTATTATATTATTCTAAATTTTAAAACTCCGAAAATACTTAGAACTCACCTTGACTTTATTATTACTCGCTGCACATTTAACTAAAGAAGTCTGAGTCTCCCAATAATGAGAACACGTCCTCATCAGTCAATAATAATTATCTTATTACTTGGACAGACATGGACGTGTTATAAAATGATCTACATTATAAAATTATTATTAATTAATTAATTATGTGCAGTGCCCTAATAGTTTACGTGCAGAACAACTAAGCCATATTCTGCTCTGTTCTGTCTGCTTTTTTATTCTGTCTATTTAGCCATTCGCATGTGACACTCTGGATCTTGCCCACTGTACCTCATCGATTTAGCAGCGGCCATGTGGCATACTGCTTTTAGTGACAAATGGCATGAATATTTTGTGTATGTCAATGGGGTCTCCTTTCCTTTTTATTCTTTTTATCTTTTTCAAATTTTAATACTATAATTGGAATTCCAGTTAACATTTGCTCATTGCTTCCCGCAAATAATGATGAATACCAAGTTGCATGGCATTATTTTTGGAATATAATGATGGATGATGGATCGGCAAGAAAGTAACGAAAGTTTGAGACGCATAAGCATTTGAATTTAAATTTAATTTATTATTAATGTAAATTAATTTTATATTATTATATATTTATATATTATTATATTAATAAAAATTATTAAAATTTTTATTATTAAAAATTTTAATTGATATTATTTTTTTAATGAGATGTCTTTTTTATTTATTGATATAAAATATTTTATATTAATAATTGATTAAATTTAAACTTCGAGTATTTTAGCTAATATTAAAAATGTTTTGAAATTACATCATGTGGATTTTATATCATACTAAACAATTATTCATAAATTTTGCATGTAATGAAGATTTGATTTGTTTCTTAAATGTGGAAGTTGCTGTTCTTTTCTCAAAAATAGATACAGATTTTTCTCGGTGGATTGCCAGTTGCGACACCGAACAAAAGAGCAGGTATGGAATATAAACTTTTATCAAATACCAAATTTAAACAAAAATAATTGGAAAATATCTTTTCATACTACATACACACACAATACATACACACACACCACGCCCCTAAGATTATTATATGTAGCATCCGTACAATGCATATACGTTATCACAAAAATGAATTATGTGCAAATTGTAGGCAATTGCTTAGCCGAAGTGGCTAATTGCTTAGGCAATTATTCGAGAATCGGTATAAGTTGAAGAGGAGGATGAAATGAATTATGTGCAAATAATACACTCTACTTTTACAAATTTACATTTATATATCTATATCTTTTAATTTGTTTCTTCTAAATATAAAATCCACATTTTATAATGAATAATTAAAATTACTAAAAGAAGAATTAAAAGTTTAAATTTTGACAAATAACACTTTATTAAAAATGTAATTTTTAAATTTATAATTACTCATTTATCTTTTAATTTTTTCATTGTAATTATTCATTCTTCTCAATTTTTTTAACCAACAAATGATTCACTTTACTCTTTAATATATAGAAATAGAAAGAAAATAGAATCAAACAAAAATAATTTATTTTTTCCAATTGTTTGATTCACTCAAAGAATGGAATTACATTATTTGTGATTCATTTTCTTGTTTGTTTATCAATTAGGGGATGTGTCGTGACGTGC
Organism: Sindora glabra; assembly: GCA_020226215.1. Lineage (NCBI taxonomy): Eukaryota > Viridiplantae > Streptophyta > Magnoliopsida > Fabales > Fabaceae > Sindora > Sindora glabra. The sequence goes on from CM035230.1 coordinate 79,175,296, forward strand.
TTCATGATGAAATGGTGGGAGGTGAGCAATTTTATATTTCCATGGAATGTTAAAGTATGAATAAAAAGAAAATGGAATCACTACCAATCATTTTTAATAGTGTGATTGGAACACCGAAAAAGGTTTACATTTCTCAAAGTTTAGACTTGGGGATTGGATATGTGGAGAAAAGGTATTAATACTTAACAATGTTCATTTAAAGAACGGTTACTTGTTTATTTTAATTCTATCTTCAAAATAAATTATAATAATTCTTGTTATAATGTATGTGTGTTTTTCAAAAAAAAAATGTAATTAGTATATCCCACTTTATATTTTATAACATCAAAAGTGATAAATGATACTTATAAGAGTAGATAGCATAAAACTATTATTTTTTGGAATAAGATATATATCCATAGTAATTGTTACAAAGCAATATTTATGAAAATATATGTATTTTTAAATAAAAATAAGAAAAGAAAACTTTTACACACTATTCTTGTAATATTATGAAAATACTCATGTATTTCAATTAATTTTATTTTTAAGATTTTATAAAAATATTAGTACAATTATTTTAATTTTAGTTATTTTAATGTCAAATTTGTCTAACTTTATAGTAGGATTTGGATGAAATAAAATGCCTTAATAATGTTAAATATTGTCATGATCGTACCTATAATCAAATTATTTAACTTCGATACATCATAAGTATAATTTTTTATTGGATTTGAAGATTTTTTATTTTATTATTTTTGAAAATTTTCTATTTCATTTTTTGAAAGATTTTTTTTTATCATTTTAAAAATATTTTTATTTTATTATTTTTGAAAGATCTCTACTTTATCATTTTAGAAAGATATTTAATAAAATAATTGTAATATAATAAGATAGAAAAAGATTATATTAAGTAAACTTATTTATTTATTTAAAAAGTATCAAATCAATGAATTTCAATTTAGGGAATCAAATTTATTCAACTTCATGATCAAATTTAAAATAAAAAATTATTTAAAAATTAAAATCATAATTTTAATATTATTTTATAATTTTAAAATATCAAATTTATTTAACTTCATGGTCAAATCTAAATAAAGAAATTATTTAAAAAATAAAAATCATAATTTGAATATTATTTCATAATTTTAAAGTATCAAATTTGTCTAACTTCATAATCAAATCTAAATAAAAAAATTGCTTAAAAATTGAAATTATAATTCTAATATTATTTCAAAAATTTTAAAGTATCAAATTTATCTAACTTCATAATTAAATCTAAATAAAGAAATTGTTCGAGAAAATTGAAATCATATTTATTGTACTTACAATTAATTTCAATATTATTCCGTCATCATAAAAATGCACAACATTTTTAAAGTAATAAATAAAGACACAATACAAATTATTAGTGGACATATAATTTCAATAGAGTGAAATAAAATTAAAACATATCATATACAAAAAATGATAAAATAAAGTGAGCGAAATGCTAGAAAATTTTAATAAAAGTTCAATTTAAATACCAAAGAACTAACATGTTTGTTATCCTAGTTGCCATTTGTCTTTTTGTTTAAAGCCTAATTTTAACTAGGTCACTTGAATCAGTAATAATTATTGCTAAAGTAGTAATCAATAAAGTAGCAAATATCATGTGGTATGAAGGAATCTCTCTTGCTATAGTTTTGACATTGTATCTCAATAAAACCACTCTATCATAGGTTGTTGTATTCTTTTGGAGTTAATGACCTTAGCTATGTCTAAAAGAATAATATAGAACTTTAGCCTAAACAAATAGTAAAGGCATTACATAAGAAAGCTTGGGCAAAAGAAGTTTTAGTGCTAACTGCCTATTTGATTGTTTTCGGCTAAAAAGAAGAAAATGATTGCCCAAATCACTACTATGCTTCTTTGTACAAATTAAGATAGAGAGGTGTGGCGATAATTAGCAGAAGATGGAAGTAGCTTACTCTAGTAGTGGGTACAAGAAACTAGCACAAGTCATGTTGGAAAGAGAAAAAGAGAGCAAGCTTGAATATAAGAAGGATTTTCATTTAGTTTCTAAAGTTGTTGGTTCTCAATATTTTCACCAAGTAGCAATAGTCAATTGAGTCATGGAAGGTTTAAAAAGGAATGGTTAAAGATACAAAAACAATAGCAATAAGCGAAGAAACAAAGGGAGAGAATAACTAAGATGAAGGATGAGAGAGTGAAGAAGAAGAAGGAGAAAAGAGGTTTGATTCATTTAGTGTTGAGATCCCCTTCAATAATTTGCCAATGCAGAGGAAATTAATAGAAAAAGTGATAATGGTGCATAGTTGTTGTGCTCCTTTTTTTCTTTTCTAAATGATAGATATGTATTTTTATTATTGACAAGTGAAAAACGAATGAAAAATCATGTGGATCTCATTTTTGTCAACTAATCAAGAACTCAACAAAAGATGTCATTGTATTTTAATATTGGTTACTGTCATGTGCTAAATGCTACCATAAAAATCTATGATAGGTCAATATGCAATGAATCTATGATAATAAGATAAACTAAGTGAGATATGGTCAATGGGTACAACAAAGGTGCAGTGTAAAAAAGTGGAGAATGTTAGTAACTTTTCACCCATAATTCTCTTTGAAAAATTTTACTTATCTTGCAAAATTTTTTATTTTTTTATTATCATACATTTTTTAATTTTTATTTTAAATTTTTTATTAAATTTTTAAAATTTTTATTTTAATTATATTATTACTTGAACAAAATTAAATATCAACAACTGTCCTCTTCACTTACCTTCTAAATTAGGAGGTGATAAAGGCATTAACACAATCTGTGATAGGATAAGAATAACTTAATTATGAAATATTAATGGTTTAGAGTACAAACTTACCTTACTTTGATGGAGCTTAAATTAACAATGAGAAGATGAATAATCTAGATTAATGCAAGCTCGATCCAGTCTGATTAGATTCGATTTATAGTAATAAAAAAGATAAATTAGGTACCTTGTGGGTATGTCATCAGCATGGCACTGGTAGAAGAATACTAAGGAGCAGTTTTACATAAATCTATTATAGAAATTGTGCATAACATATAGTTTGAGTAAATAATAATTATAAAAAATTATTTACTGACTATTTATATATACTTTTTGAAAGAAAATGACAAACCATCCTTTGTTAATCCAACCCTAACTAAGGGTAGCCATCGTGCTACCATGGATTACAAATCATTGCACATGTTAAGACTATAACTTGAAGTATAATAGCCAAAACATACCATTTCCACATTGTGGCATCTCTTTTTCAAATTCTTGCAAGATTGATAAGCCTTCAAATTATTGCAACGTCTCTATTCTAACATAAAGTAGTGCAATAGTGATTCGAAGTAAGAAAAAGATAAGGATAGTAAAAGTAAAAAACTAAAGAAAGGGAAAGCTGAGAAATAAGGTGAGAAAGGCCAAAATGAAGGAATAAAAATGAAGCGAAGAAAAAGATAATATTGAAAAAGGAAGGAAGTTTTTCAATGTGTGGGAACCATAATGTTAGGTAAAAAAAAAAAGAAAAGGGAAGCACTAGGTCAAAAAAAACTAATAACCAATTTATTATAGATCTTACCTAACTTAATCAGGTTTAGAATAAATAAATTGAGTTAACTAACTTTAAAAATAAATAAATCGAATTAATACAGTCTTGATCCAACTTTATTAATCCTAACTTAACAATTAAATTGAGATAAGTTTAACCTAACTTGATTGAGTTTATATTAAATGACCCAGATTACTACAAGCTTGACTAGGTTTGATTAAATAATGAAAATGAAATAAGTTTGACCTAATTTGATTAGGCTTAATTTTAAAAACACAAAAGGTAAATGACCTAGATTAAAATAAGCTCAACTTAGCCTAGTTGAATTCAATTTAACAATGGAAATGAAATAAGTTAGATTGTCTAGTTTCAATTTAAAGATGTAAATAACCTAAATTAACACAAGCTTAACTTAACTTGATTCAGTTAGATTTAAAAAGGTGAATGACCTGAATTAATACAAGCTCGACCTAACTTAATTGAGTTTAATTTAATAATAAAAAAGAAATAACCTAATTTAACATAAGTTCCACTCAACTTAATTGAGTTCAATTTGATGAGATAAATAACATGGATTAATACAAGCTCAATTTAACAAGGTAAATGACATGGATTGATATAGACTTAACTCAACTTAATCGAGTTTAATTTAACGAGGTAAATGACCTAGATTAACACAAGTTCAACTTAATTTAATTAATTTCAATTTAATGAGGTGAATGATTTAAATTGACATAGGCTCAATTGACACAAGCTCAACTCAACTTGATTGAGTTCGATTTAATAAGGTAAATGACATGGATTAATATAGACTTGACTTGACTTTATCGAGTTTGATTCAACATGGCAAATAACCTATATTGACATAAGCTTAACTTAATTTGATCAAGTTTGATTTAATAAGGTAAATAACCTAGATTGACACAAGCTCAACTTAACTTGATTAAATTCAATTTAATGATAAATAACTTAGATTAATATAGACTCAACATAATATGATTGACTTCAATTTAATAGGGTAAATGATATGCATTAACACAGACTAAACTTAACTTGATTGAGTTCAATTTAATGATAAATAATCTAGATTGATATAAATTCAACTTAACTTAATTAAGTTTGATTTAAGAAAAATGACTTGAATTAACATAGGCTTGACTCAACTTAATTGAATTTAATTTAATGATATGGAAAGTAAATGACCTAACTGACACAAGCTTGACTTAGCTTTATTAAGATCAATTAATAAGGTAAAGGAAAATGACTTAAATTGAAATAGGCTAGACCTAGCTTGACTAGGTTTGATTTAATGAAAAGTAAATTATGCAAGCATGACTTGATGTAAGAATATGATGCATATAGCAATGATTTAGTCATCTTTTAGAAGAGCTTCTTTCTTCATTATTTTTAAGAAATTTCTCTTAAAAAAGCCATATTTGGAAAGTACTAAGTTTTGACATTTTTATTATATATATTTCCTCCTTATTTAATTCAAACATTTCACTAACATTACCTTTATTTTTTATCTAATAAACTTGAAACAATCTCAATACTCAATTCAACGATATATACATTATTGATTGCATTCAAATACATTCAGACGAGCAAAACATCTCATAGCATTGTAATGGAAATGCATGAAATTCAAACAAAGAAAAGGGGAAGGGTATAATAATGAATATTACTATTACAATAAAGGCTAAGAACGAAGAATTATTAAATATAAACAGCAATAAATATCATTTACAAAAAGGTTTACAAGGGATTCTAGCTTTTGACAATATGTTTTAGAACAATAATATTAGTTGGCCCTCTATATTATTCAATCATCATAAATTATAAAGTTGATCATGATGAATCTAACTTCATGAGTCATCTTCCAAATTGTTGAAAAGATTTCTTTTATTTCATTTCCTGTTATGGAGTGTCTCTACTTTACTTTCGTGGAAGAACACACCAACCTTATTGCTAGATTCAAGGTAAATATGCATCATGCATAATCCCTTTTTACCCTATCTAAATTGATAAATTGTGATACTATCCATGTTTGTAAGGGTTAAACCTCACCAAAGAAAACTTTCTTCGCAGCATATGGTTCTTTTAGCATATGTCTTCATCAATCTTTTTTTATAGAGTTAGCTATGGCATAATGTAAATAATTTTTTGATAAGATTCAATTAATTATACCAAGTATGAATCCATTTAGTCTCTTCAAATGGTGATAGCTTAACCTAAATGAAGCCAATTTTATAAAATATGAATAATTCAACTCAATTAAGCTTTCATAAAGCTTTAAAAAGTTAAAAATGAGGCAATTAAGGAAATGAAATTGGTTTCATAAAACTTTCTCATGCTTAATTTTGTACATCCTAAGCAAACATAAAATCTAAAACTTTAATTTTTCACTAAAGTTAAGAATGTAAAGTCACAAGCAAAAAAATCATTATAGTATAAAGAGATTATAGCATTTGTGAATCAATAATGCTTGCCATCTAAAACTAAAAAATATGGCAACTTTACTTGAAAAAGAAATAACCAAATTAATAGTATCTCACAAGTTATACTCTAAATCCTTCAAATGTTTAAGGGTAAGTGTTTTACTCAAACTTAACCTATTAGCCATTACTTTACCACAGGCTTACTTAAATTCTTAATCTCTACTACCTAATTCACATATACAAAGTAAATCAAAAGGACTTATTAAAGGATATAATAGAGTTAAGGTAAAGGGAAGGTAACAATATGAAATAAGAAATCATCAATCAAAAAGATTAAAAGAGTATTGATGAAGGAATCTAAACAACAAGTGGTTAAGAAGACATATCATTGGAATTGCAATTGCTTTAATGATGTATCATCTTCTCCTCTTTTTATTTCTTTTTGTTTTCTTTTTTTATTTTTTTAAAATGAACTCACTTTTTTTAGTAAGTATTTGATACATCTCTATACTTATTTAAGAACTTATCCTTTTATTGATTCAATACTCTCCTTACCTCTAATGTTATGTAAAATATTATTTTTTTTTAGGCTTGCAATAAGCTAAAAATAAGGAAAGATAAATTAGGCACAAAAAGGATACTTAATGAAAATGCAAAAATTAGAAATTTAGGTACAATTGATTCATTTAAAGAAAATATCCTTGATCATATTTGCACATGCATTTGAAAATATAATCTCAATAAAAACTAAATCAAATTTTGGAGTGATGACGTAATAGGTTAATCTCACACATAAAAAAATAGCTATGATTAATCAAATATGCTTAAAATCTCATAGATAAAGACTATTAAACTTGATTCTTTCAATTTAAAATTTATTGCTAAATTTATCAATTGTAAGAAGTAAGATAATTATTCAATTATACTATAAAATCTTCAAATCTAATTAATTCATACTTAACACTTATACAATTCTGAAAATAAATGGAAAGCACCTAAATAAGCAAAAAAACCTAGAATACTTAAAATGAAATTAAAAAAATTGGATCTCTTTTCTTCTTGTTTTTAACAAGGACAAATTATGAAAAAAATATCACTAATAGAATGTGTATTAAGAACTAAAAATAACTCTTTATTCAGTCATCCTTTACACATACAATGAAATTAATAGTTTTACTAACAATTTTTTTTATTATCCCTCTCTTAATCTGATTTTTCCAATATTTTTATAGAAAAGCAAAAGTGTAAAAAGAAAAATAAAAACACACAATAACAAAAATAGAACAAAAAAATTGGGAGTAAAATTATAAAAATAAAGAAAATTACAATCAAATTGTAGTATCTAGTTTACATTTTTTACTACTATCCTAGGTTTGCTAATGTACTTATTCTATTAATAGATCAAGTTCAAATATGTAAATTTATAATTAGTCAATCAACTAATCAATAGTTAAGGTAGATATTATAGTTTGACAAGTCAATTAAGAAATGAATTCCTATTCCATAACTTAATTTAAGAAAAACGACAAATCATCATAAAAACCATAAATGTTTAACAATCCTTTCATTAAAATTTAGTTTGGCCCAATATACAATCCTGGAAATTCCTTCCAACATTTCTAAACCAATGGATAATATGATAAAAGTTTCAGCATTATGAAGCATGTGCCAAAATATTCTTATAGCTAAAAACCTTTAACTTAATACTTAAAGTATAATTAGTAATGATTTTGTCACCCAATTTGTTAGAATGATACTTAAGACTTTCCTCCCTCTAATGATTGCAGTTATTGTCACACATCCTCTTAAACTTTAGATTCTTTTGCCATATACAAGGTTAATATTTCTAGTAACTGACACTTTATCAAACTTATTTGCCACTTTTACAAACTTATCCTTCTTCCTCAAATTAGATCCACTAAAA